>JABFQC010002984.1:0-14931 GCA_022817085.1 Psilanteris sp. ZL-2020
GTTATAAGTACTCATTATATTATTAGCCTCTTGCAAGTTAATGTTCTCATTAATAATAAATGTTCATACAATATGATGTAATAAATAAAGAGTCATTTATAATCAAATAACTCTTTTATTATTGTTAAATACATTTTATATAATGCATTATCTGCATAATGCGATTATAATATTTATGAAATAAATAATTGTGGAATGACTACAACTCATCGTAATTGTCATTTTAAAACTTATGTTTAAAAATATCAAACAATCAATGTATTTAAAGAAACGACGCATGCATAATGTATCTCAAACGTTTTTAGATAAGCGAAGGAACAATAATATTTATTGGTAGTTCGAAAATTAAAGTTTTCGTATAATAGAAAATGACTAAGTACTCGGGCTGCTCTTAGTTAAGGCAAAATTTTAACATATTTTATTTCAAACAAAATTGTTGGTTTTATTGGGTTTGTCTTCTGCTAAAAATTTAAATTAAAATTGCATTAAACTCCATAATTCGATAATAAATTCGAGTATAATTGATATTCAATTTTAATTTAATATGGTAGTAACGTTATAGGAAAAATAAATCGCACAATGATAATAATTGATCTGAAATTAAAAACGTTAATTTTCAATGTTATTGATATTGGATTTTTTTATTATTCTAGTCATCTCCGATTTTAATCTGCTCCTTCTTATTATAGAAATCTAAAATACGTATTAGTGCATATCTCGAATATATATTCGATGGTAATTAGTATTCTTCAAGGTTCTCCTAAACAGTATAAGTATATATTTTAGAAATACAAGTCTATCGCATAATAATACTTAAATATATTTCATTTATATATATATATTTATACATATAATGGTTATATTATTTGTTTATATATAAAAATACACAAAAAAACTTACGTAATTAAATGAAGCTTTTATATTTTTAATATTTTACAAATTTTGATATTTCAGTGCGCAAAGGTATATAAAATAGTTTCACAATAATAAGTAACGAACAAAGTTAATTAAATATTCCGATGTGAAAATTACTCTTATTTCATTAAAATCCAAATTAAAACATTTTAATTTAATACTGAACTGAGAAATATGATATTTAAAAGCAAAAAAAATATAATTACAAAGTCATCTAAATTATGTTCTTTTGAAATGAATCACACTATAAAGTATTAAACTTACATTATTAAGTAATAATGTTCTATATATTAAAACAGTCTCATAACGCATACGTTATAACGAGTCAAAGTTATACACAACATCATTTAATTAATTTGAAACAAATTTTAATTATACCTATTGTTTGCGGTACTAAAATGAAGCGTAAATCAAATTTAACATTAATAATAAGTACGCGACTATTAGAAACGAAGAATCCACGCTCAAATGATGGGCCGTAAAAATTGCAATTTTTTTCAACGACTACTCAAATCAGCAGCATTTCGGACAATGCCAGTTAAACTAATAACTTTCGTTTCATTTAAGATTGTACTTTCGTTGAGCAAAAAGCTGACTTAATTCTAAAATTCATCAGCCACGAGCTCGCAATTACGGCAATCACACGTACCGTGCGCGACGCAAGATTCGTTTAAAATAAAAAATAACGATTGGATTTTTGTGCCATTAATTTGTTATATTGCGACACAGAACTCATCACGACATCGCGGGTAGAATCCTACGAGTGATTCCGAGTTTTCACTTCTCGTTCAGCGCCCCTCGCGTCGCGCCGCGGCGTCTGTCCGTAACGCCCTGTCTCTGTCTCGCGCAGTCGCGTTCTCTCTCGCACGCGCTCAGCCAAAGTCTCTGTCTCGCTCGTCGAAGTAACGAGAGGAGACGGAACCTTTTCACAAAGAGCAATCCACCATGGCGGGCTTCTTATTCGCTCTAACATTTGTTGGTTCTCAGCTTACGTTCGCCATGTATTTATGTGTGTTGTACGCACGTTCATTTGGAAGCAATGGAACATGAACTGACTCTCCCACACAGATGAATATTCACTCATATTCCGTTACTTTACTTAATTGCTAATTTTTCGTGCGCTGACAAATATCATGGGTTATACGATAAGAATATTACGTCGCTGTAATACAGATAATTAATTTATGACACTTTTTATACGCGAGCAACGAAATTTCATTATACACGAAGAATTAAACTGAATACGTTTAGAAACATTAATTTCGTTCATTCTATTTTCCGCTTTTAATTTATGCTTTTAAGCGTCTTTTTGGGAAACAATTTTATTGCTTTGTATATATTTCAGGATATGTGTATCTTTGAACAGCAATTGAGTCAAATGCTATAACGTGCATTAAAAATAATGCAATTTGGGTGAAGATTTTTATGGCCAAGTTAATAGAATTCATGGAAGCTTTATATACGGAATGTATGTGCTATATTACAAACAATATTTGGACAATTTCTTAATTAAGTCGTAACGGAATTAGAAGCTGTATTCGGATTTTGCAATGCGCTGAGATTGTACTCTGTTTTGTTTAGCGTTCTATTCAGAAAAGTTTGGCCAGTTATTTCATTAAAATACGACGTAGTGCAATTTTCCTATCTGACTAGGAAAGATAACCAGAAATATATACATTTGATATGAGTGATATATTTAGTAGCGATATTGATACCGGGATATCGGTACATTGTGTATCATAAAATATAGGATTCTGCTATTAGTACAAATATACAAGTTTCTCTGAGCTCAATTTATTATTTACTTCACATGATAAAACTTTACATTCGACGGCTTTGTATAATTTCAATTGAACAAAATTTTATCATGCAAACTGTTACTTTCACAAATTTCCTATAAATTTCATATTTGTATGAGTTACAAATCATTTTTATTTACTCAATAATATAATACCAATAAAAATCGATCAAACACTACAGGAAATTATCTAAAATTACCGTAAATATTAATACATTTATACGATTGTTTACAAACTTTCATTAATGAAATTTCGGTAGTTTATAATTTTACACTTTTGTTTTGTTCTCGACTTGCTTTATATTTAATATTTACTAAAATAATTTACTTATTTTATATATAATATTATATATAATATGAACAGAAATTTAAATGTATTTGAAGTTTCAAAAGAGGATTTTCTGATGATTTCATAATGAAACTAAAAATACGAATGACTACGCACTCAGAACACATAAGCTCATAAAGCAGTACTTTAAGCAGTTGGTTATTCTAAATACCGATACAGTATGTTTAATTAGATATAACGTAATATCTAAATTATCTATTGAAGGAAGATTCTATTTTCTTATCGCAATGCTATTAATTTAAATAATATCATCTCCCTATTAATTCTTACCAGAATAGACTGATAGGAAAAAACTCTAATGAGAAAAAGACTTCTAGAATAATTTTATTAAATTTGGTTTCTTTGCCACAATTATTTATTTACAATAATATAAATATAAAGGAAATTGTTCCCATGAAATCAGATAAATAAATAAATATAAACCATAATAAGTTTATAAAACCCATCAAATTTTGCCCTAAAAAAGCATAATAATATCTATTATAATTTCAATAATAATCATAAATATAATTAATTACTTTCAATAAATAATTCATTCATTGCGTATTACATTGTTCACAATGAAAACAATTCACGTAAATAATTGCATCAAATTCAAATAACATAATTTTCAGATCGCAGCATTAGAGACATTCCTCCCTATATTTAATTCAGATCCGCATTCCGTGGCGGGACGCTGGATACAAACGTATCCAAAGCATATGAAATGGGAAATAATAGCGTATTAGTAGCAACGCCCTATCCGACAGCTGCAATGCAAGTTGGGATTGAACTGTTATTCGAGAAGAGAGACCGAGAGAAACACATTATTGTGCGCAACATAAACGTGTATTTTGACTATACGACGAAAGTTAGACTGCGCCACACACGGGTCCAGGCATTGTGCCTAAACAGTGGTACTGTTAATTAACTGGATGTCATCGCGTGAAAAGCTGCACTTTTTTGTTCGAAGAAATCGAGGGTCGCAAACCCCAACAGTAAAGATTCAATAGGAAGAAACGATGAAGGTCATTATTAATGACAATCGGTGACACTTTGTCAAAAGCGAATTCAAAATGGAGATGAGTATTGACAAACAGACGTGAATAGGGAAGCATGAGTTTACAAATTTGAAGGTCATTTGCGAAGCTCACGTTCGGGGCTGTTCTGAGGGCAAGCAAAACAATGACTGCTGTTTTGTTTTGGAAGGAAAAGTTGACCTTTGCCGGCAGTCTGAGGTCGCAGCTTGTTGAGTGGGGCAAACGTAAATAAGAGACGAGCAGACGACGCACTGCAAATTTCAGTTCGGGCAACGAACAGACGGCAAATTGTTTCCGGTCAGATTCTCAGAGGGACTCTCGAGTGCCTCCATAAGAATTTGAGGTAACGATGCTCACCCCATAACTACTTACCCTCTGTACTTCGCGCACTCGTTATAAGGCGCTTGAAGGGGCGAATCTTTCTTGTGGCTTCACGGACGCGGAACGATAATAATGCCCGTAGCTAATTTATTGTTTGAATTACGGCGCAGCCTATATAAAGCAAGTGCGATCCTATTAAATTTCATCGTATATAACTAATTTTCCATCGTTCGTTTTTTATACTCCTCTGTATGCAACCTATTACTACGCCGCGATAAGTCACGAACTCGTAAAAAAGATATATTATGATATCAATTAAACGATTATTAAATGCGAGGACGATAGTAATAAAAATTCGATGACGCAAGGGGATCAACTTTTGAATACAACCTTATCATTATATTGTTTTTAAAATTATTAATACATAATGTGGTGGTAATTTTTTCAATTCAAAGTTTCGTCGTACCGTTTTCCGAGTCAGACTTGTCTACATGTTTTTAAATCGTACCTTTATAAAGAGTTCATAAATATCCTTTATAAATACGTTCTTACGATTCGATTTGCTTATTTGACTACGATGTATAATTTACAGTAGAAGAATTAGGGTTCGGTCAATATGGAATATTTCTGAAAAAGTTGACGAATTTTTGTACTTATAATTTTTTCAACAAATTCCAAAGCACAAACAATTATTGGCCAGACGATAAAATAATACGGTTACATATTTAATTTTATTACACATATCTTATATTCTATATTAATATCATATATCCGACTTTTTCCTTCGGATATGAGACATTATATATTATATCGAACAAACACATAAGTATTGTAATAGTAATAGTTAGTTTAAATTTTAGTTATCTCTTCTCCAGAATTCTTCTCCGACTTTTAAAAAATTGATACAAAAAAATATTTACACAGTTTTCTGACGTTGAAACATAAAACTAACCAAACTAAATTGATGCACTAATCGGTACATTACGCTCTTATATCGAAAGTCATTTAAAACGAGTAACATAATGGCGATATTCAATATTTATAAACTATAATTATTAGCGCATAGAAAATGACAATGGATTAACAGCTACGTAACCAACTTCACTTTAATGGTAATAGGATTTTAAATTATTGAAACTTCAATAAGATTTTGTAACAAGAATCACTTTTCGCAGAAAGCAAGATTACAGTCGATTAGCGATGAAGTATTTTCTTGTTTATTTAAAGGTATACAATGGCAAGTGGAGTTTTAAGAAACATGAAGTACAGACACGAGGGACACCGAGAGCGAAAAACATAAAGAGAGAGAGCAATAAAATCTTTTCATCGGAACTAATCACTTTTCTGGTCGTGTTTTCTCACAGATGTTCTCGGTGTATAGAAAGCAACCATAAATTGTCTCCCTTCAAACAATACGCGCGTTATTCGTCCTAAACGTGACCGGCCACAATAGGATTATCCGTTGTTTGTAAAATGTGTAATCTACTTGGAAGACGAAACGATCTCTATTATTTCTGTCATCGTTGTTTAAAACTACCACTTGGTCGCCAATTATCGCGTGTCGTCACGTACAGACAATTATGAAAATTGCTACGAATATATCACTATGCTGTTTGTAAATATTATAGTTCATTTATGTTTTTCACACGTGAATATTAATTATAAATCAAAGTGAAATTATGACGCTAATAATGAAACGAGCAATTGAACATTGAAGTTGGATTTTTACAGAAGTTAAATAATTCATTTCTTGTGACCCGTGAAACGTCATTTCAATAACATAATAATAATTTTTCATGACACCATACAATATAATTTAATGGAAATCAATTGTACTAAATGTCTTTAAATTATACTTCCTCAACCTACACGCACAACACCTCCACTTGCACTTTCAAAATCATTTTTATCTTGCTTGAGACAATAAAGTTGTGAGTGCGATTCGTTACGTTAAGAAACCACGACGAAAATATATATATCATATTATAAATACATCGAGAAAAATTGAATCATTAAATTACCGTATGTAATAATTGTAACATTTATTTCTACGGATAAATTTTGGTTACATATAAAGGGACTTAAATTTAAGATGATAGTTTTGCCATTGCATATTCACTATTTATGGTAAAATTGTATATAAGACATTCGTACATTTCTATATACAACTAAATATGAGACTATATATATATATATATACATATATATATATATAATACAGCATTTAACATATATTCCATGGTTCTTATCCAAATCCCTCGCATAAATCATGCGTGGCATAATGTGTCTTTATAATTGTTTCCACGTCGGATAATATACATATATATATATATAATCGTAAATTTTATAATGAAAAATTTATGACGCATTCTAAATGATAATTTACAAATATATATATTTGGTCCATCGTAAACCGTATAACCCTATATAATTTTTGTCTCTTAATGCACGAACATTTTTCAACTCGGAATACGAACAAACATAAACTCAGTTTTTCTGTGTTTTGTAACTACTTACTCAGTAAATTAAAATGTTTCACTTTTAATTAAACGCGAGTTTTTAATTTCCTACGCAGGTTGATATTTTTAATATAATGTGCATTGTAAATTAATTTATGTATTATTGAGATTGAACTCTCGAGTAAAGAATCTATTCACAAATTAACCGCATGCAACAGTGTTAGGAAATCAGCGCGCTCATTTTAACAATTTAAAATGACTAAATTAAAGTTCATAATGCAACGTACTATTAAGTATTCTTAGACAAGTTTAACAAGGTTATAAAAATAAATTAATTCGAGTTAAATTTTCCCGAAATAGAGTCAGACGGAAAATACAATTTTAACTAGATTATAATTATTCCGAACTCTGGTCTAAATTGAATACACGATATACTTAATTTGTTTATTCGACTGAGAAATGGAAAATGACATGTTACCATTTTTATGTCTGGCACACCATACGAATCTGAATGTTCGTATAGACGTGCAACGATAAAAGCCTAATCAACCACACACTGTCAAAAATACTATTTTCTCTGTATATTTTCATTATTTTGATACCAAAATTGTAAAATTAACAACGCAGTAACACGCAAACACTCGAAATTAATAATATTTTGACGCCGAGGTCAATTTCGTTTGTTTATTATTTTCCTCTTTCCAACTATCCGCATCCTTGTCTAATCCGTTGGAAGCATTAAAATCTCGAGTAATTGAATCAACAACAATGATTAAATTCATCCATCCTCCAGCCATTATTGTGTCTAAAACATCAAACCAGAATTCTAATCATCTAATCGAGTTTCCGTCGTGCATGCACGCATCGCGTAACCCCCACCAAATCAATATGCCGCTTTTATTTCCACACATATGTACGTAAGAATAAACACACCTTCTAAAATTGACTAAAAAGTATGTACAAAAGTGTGATATACGCGAAACCTTTTCACGTTTCAAACTTCAAATTATTACATACACCGGAACTTAGCAATGTCACGCAGTAATATATTTTCAAACGAAATTCAAAAATATCATTTTGACACCACGTGACACTAAAAGAAATCTCATTGAATCCGAAACAAATTTGAATAGTTGCAACGCGAAAGCACCAAAATGACAAACGAACCCGGACAGATTACGTCGTAATTGGCAATCCGTCGAGCTTCACACATTAGGCGTATTTACTCGCGCGCGGTCTGCTCGTAGACGATCGTAAAGTCGATAGCTAACGCGAATCATTTTATTAACCTTACCAAACCCGGCATTATTCCATCAGCGTTAAGAATAATCGCGCGCGTTGGCGCATTATTCATTATCCGACAATTATCGCGGATTGAAGTAACATTTTGCTAATTACTCTAATAAAGTTCAAAAGCTATTTGCGGCCTCGTCGCGTATCGTTACGCGAGCGCATTATGGGTGACTAATACGCGCTGGCGTGTACTTAAATTCGGGCAGAAACCTGCAATTTCGTGATTGCTTTTAGTCCCGACACTTTGTATCCACCTGTATTCGCGGCGCCCGTCGACGGGTCCGACCGACTCATTACGTTAATGACACGCGCGCATCAATTCGCATTAATATTCTGATGGACGTGGGAGCGCGTGATAAAAATCGTCAACGGGCTCGGTCTCGCTTTTCGTCTCTCGTTATTTACGCTCCGCCGACTGACGACGCGCGTATTTGAATCACGCGTCGCTTAATTAATTCCTCGCGAAGACGCGCGAATTCCGATTGCGGCCAATTAACGCACCGATTCGGTGTCGGTAATTTGTCCTCGTTAATCAATCCTTTTTTCCCACCGTTTCAAGCGTTATTACTACCCCGGCGATTTCTTCGCAAATCGAGTGTCTTTTTGTCCGCGAAACCGTGCATATTTAATTCGCGTGTATTAAAGTGTAAATATTTTCTGACGCGCGGCGCAACTTCTAATTCGAATTCGATCGTCGGGTGTATCTAATTATATTCGACTGAGCCGGCTCGAAGCGCCGCCGAAATGCCGTGGTCTGACGCGCGGCGGCGAGCGTTCCGCGGGATAACTGATTTGATTGTAATCTTTCTGCTCGGCTGGGAGAGGAAGCGCCGAGCGGGATTGCGCAAAAAAATTCAATGGAGCAAGCTTCTCGCGTAATCGCGAATATTACCGGCGGAGCGCGAGTCTCGGAGGTCGAAGATATCCCGGATTAAATAGACTCGGTACACTTGTTGCTCGCCAGATTTTGTCGTTTTCCCTTCTGTTCCCGAGCGCTCCTTGAGACGAGCGATTCTTTCGCCCAGGCGTCTGTTTGCATTTTAATTCGCGGGCGCGTCTCACAAAAATTAAATCCTAATATTCCTCGGCGCACGCCGACTTCTATATTAAACGCTTGTTTCGCGTATCGACTTCGCGAAATACTCGCTCGCCGGCGATTACTCGCGTGTTTTCATTCAAATCGCGCCACCCGTTCGATAAACGCCGACTAATAAACGCGCGATGAAAACTACTATGGAATTATGAAAGACCGCCTTGGAGTCGAATCCTTGCGCAACGGTCACAAAGCGAAATTGCGATCTCGCGAGTAAACCGCTTTCACCCCGGGAATTATTTTAAAACAACTTCGTCAACGCTCGTTATAACAATTAAACGTATCCATTTGATGCATTAATTTTTAAGCTCGACATTGTCACTCCTAATTCTATTCATTCCGATTCAAAAACCCGTCAAATCGTTCCCAACCTATTAGATCCCATTGCGAATCCGTTTCATTCCGATTGACAATCCTTTTCGGTCCCATCCGATTAGATCCCATTGAAAATCCGTTTCATTCCGATTCATAGTCCTTTTCGTTCCCAACCGATTAGATCCCGTTGAGAGTCCGTTTCATTCCAATTGATAATCCCGACGCGTATTCCCGGCACGATAAGAGAACGGCATATTTGATCTTCAAAAAGTGATCAACCTCAACATCTCGATCGGGTAAATACAACGTTGTTTAAACAATACGATTAATCAGACGGAGTCGCGCGGCCAACGATCGAATGGCTTTTTGTGGCGCACGGCGTTCCGTGGTTTAAACGCTTGCGCCTCGTTAGCGAGACGTAATGATTATTCGGTTATGGACTCGCGTATAATTTAATAACGATCCACCGCGGTTAGGCGTAACAATGCTGCGTCATCGTTCTGTTCGCTGATGATGACGCTCTTTGCGCGTAATCGGTCGTTACGCACGATGACGTGCGTTTTGCGTGAGACAGCGAGTGTCGGTTATAACGCCCCGTAACTTTGTTAACGTTCCATTGAGATCCCCGTTGCTTTGGGCACCACTTGCCAATTCGAGCGCCGCCGTCGATACTGTATAGGTTTCATCGATTTGCCTAACTATTAGCGACGTTATAATTATCGGCGCTGCAATTTAACGCGCTTGCAACATTTAACGCACATATTTGCGTCATTTGCTTGTTTTATGAATCACGAATGTTTCATTAAAACGGATCACAAGTTCAGCGATTAATGCGTAATAATTAGGGAATTCGTTAACGTTCGTATGAAACGTTCGTTATTACGCGCGAGGAAAGGAATCCGCGCGGCGGTTCCTCTTTACGATTAAACATTCGCGTTTGTGTAGTCCGCGTTTGTTGCTGATGTCGAGCCATTAATGAAGCACGATTTTGCGTTGGAAAGACGTTAAATTCGCGACTCGTTAAGTAATGAATGAAAAATGCAATCGCGTTAACGGTTTAACGTTGTTTCGGGACGGTAATACACGAGGCGAGGCAAATTGAAAATTTTATATTCAAATTATTGGGGGAAAACGGCAACGGGGTGATATAGTTTTTGCGCCGTTAATTTGTGAATTTAATTTGGGCGCGATTTCGAATGGGAGGCGGTCTTTTTGTTTTTTATGGTATGTTGATTGGGGATTGATGGTTAAAAATTAGGAGAAAATGTTTGTTGTTGCAAACAAATGGCGTAATAGTTGCTTAAATTGTAATCGAATGTGGAGCACCGTAAAACGCGGTAAATAACGTAGGATTGACGCGTGTTGTATTTTGAATAGAATATATGTTGTAGTTGTATCATGCATGCGGTTTTGTAAATGATGATGAGTGAATGCTGCCATCAATAAAAGTTAGGCAACGTGTGTGTCTTATGGAAAATTGGGACACGAGAAGCACAGTTGAAATGTAGCGATCTATATTTTATGCAAATAACGTAAGTATAATTATGACGCATTGTGTTATTTATAGAAATAAAATATATGTGTATATGTATATGTATAGATATAATGCGATCATTTTTGATGCATATTTAAATGCAATTAAAAGTAAATGACTTATTAATGGAAACAGCGTAATTATGTTTATCTAGAATATATTTACATAAATAGCATTAATAATTCATGCTACATCGTTCATCATTAAATTATGAACTTATAAAGGGTAATTCACCCGTTCAATCGAATAAATAAATTAAACGAACAATGAATATTATAAATTATGAATTATAACAATATGACGAAGCACTAATGGTATGAAGTATGAGAAGCCAATTACTTTACTTATTTAGAGACACACATTCTATCACCTTTGTATCTTATTAAAACTTTTAAAAACTGAAAGGATTTATTTAAACTGTATTGTCTTTTGGTAACGTACATGATTTAAACAATGAAAAACTTTCTTCGTTAGAAATATTTAATGTTTTCATGAATTACGTTTTTTTTTTCTTCAAATCATGTATTAGAGTGCCATTTGTTATTGTTTGACCATTAAGTATACATTTTTAAACATTTTAATGTAGTTTTATTGCTTGGTAAACGAATTAAAATATTTAAGAAATTGAATATATGTAGAGATATAGTAAAATAATAACAAAAATAGAATTTGATATAGATTAAAAAACTCCATTTAAAACTGTTTGTTTATATTATTATTTAATTAAAAATTATGTAATGTATTTCACAGTAACAATTTTTATTTTTTTTATGTGGATAACTTTATTTCGTTATTTTATATTCTTCTGTACCATATCATATTTTTAAGTTCACTAAAAAATTTGTAACCAATAATTTAAATTCAAATTATTTAACATATTTTAAAATTATAAAATTTAATTTAAATGAATTAGATTAATATGTTATTTAATTTTACTTTTTATTTATATTCATTTAAAATATAATATCATTTTATTTATTTAAAATAATCATAAACTTTAAAATATGTACAATGTACTGATTTAATTAATTATGTAAAATTATTAATAATATATTATAATTATATAATACTACTTTGATACCATACTTGCTATTTTGCTTGCTTCTTCTTTCAAGAGGTAGTTTTAAAGAAGATAATGTTCTACAATTAAAACATTATAGTCTTCGATAAATATCAAAGCAGTTTGTTTTTGTTTTCAAACAAGAATATTTTTGTTTGTTCAGATAATTATTTTATTAATTATTTTATCATAAATTAATCATTAATATGAATTAACTCGTACGAAAATGATATCCAAATACCACGCATGATTTTCGTCCAAAACACGAGCAAAGAAAAACATTTTAATGTACTTAGTACAAGTGAAAATCCAAAGTACTTAAAAATACAAACACAATATTTCATATGTCCCATTTTCATACTACATACAATTATATTCACGTCGTATAAAAAAATTCATGTGCAAAAATCACCAATTCACCAGCACTGTACCACACTACTGAAACAAGTGTCTTAAATCGAGACATTTTCATGCAAAACACAAAAAATAATAAGACACTATCTTTTTATAAAAATTACTATCTTTTCTATAAAAATGTCTTGAAATAATACATTTTTAACGTCAGTATTTACACTGCAGCCCGATTCGAAATTCATACTCTAATTTAAACCTCGAAACGTCTAAAATTTCCCGTTTAGGGTCAATTGGATTCAAAATAGGTTCTATCAAATAACACATTAAAAGTAAAAGATAAAAAAAATATAATTTTGAATAATAAAACGTTATATTTCTTGCTAAGATATGTAAATATCTACTGTTAAAAGTTTAAACTAACAGGTTTAGTATCTTTGAATTATTTAATCTTAATAAAATAAATTCATAAGAAATAAAATAACATAGGCTGTAAAGTTTGAAAGGAGGGTTAAAATTGTAATATCAAATCTAGAACCTATTTTCAATCTCTTTAACTTAAACGGGAAATTTTAGACATTTCGAGGATTAAATTAGAGTCTACATTACCATTTACATTTAACAATTTTCAAGCGAAATTTTTAGGTTCAAAATAGTGTTAAATTTCGACTAGGGAGCCCCGTCCCATTTGTTTGTATCACACTGATCAACAATTCCCACCATTCCTATGAAATTAACCTTGCAAATTGAATCCATGCTCATAGAAAATAAACACCCATTAAGGCCAAGCACCGTACTCGCATTGGAAGTCGGTATTAAACCCGAATGACACGTTAAAACGCTTGATTTTCCTCCACTCAATCTCACCGTTTGAGATGCAATAAAACTGCAGGAAATGAGCGATCTTACTGATACAAATTTGTAATAGCGATACACGGGACGCGACTCCTATTCAATGCAATCTCGGCGCAAGATCTTCCGTGAGATGTTGTAAGTGCACAGAATCAATTACCGGAACTTTCTCCGTGTGGGCGCACTGTGCCCCGCGTTCGATTCTCCCACACACGCCGTCATTCGGCGAGATATTCGTATCCGTGGTACAGCGATCCTTGTCGCGGTTCTAATGATCAGTTAAGGTATTGGTGACTTAATATGGATATTGATTAAACGATACGAGTCACGATGCAGCGCGTCTCGAAAAATTGAAGCGTGATAAATGTGTGGGCCGGTCGTACGACGGCTCATTTCGTGACACTTATTCAACGTGACACGTATGACGTGAGCGTTACGAAAACGCAAAAGTCGTATGAATCATTATATTTCGACCGCGCATGCGCGTTCGGCGAAATTGTATTACGAGCGGGCGGCAAATTAATTAACGGCGTAATGTTTGGTCATTTGTTTAATACGGACGCTTTCGCGTTCGCTATTGCGAATCGAAACCGTGTTTGTTCAAAGGAGCGCGCGTGTGCGCATTTTTGCGCGTTATTATTTCGGGATTAATAAGCGCCAGGCTGATTATTAAATTCATACATTTACCCATGTAGAAAAAAACGATCGGGCCAAGCATGGCCCATGCATGCTGCCGATTATTGGTAAACCGTCGGGATGAAACGCCAAATGTGCATGGGCCGTTGATCAGCCCGTCATCGGCCCGTTGATTGTCGCGTCAACGGACCGTTGATCGGTTGATCATCGCGCCATTGATCGGCACATCATCGAGACGTTGATCGAGACGTCAACGTGCCATTGATCGGATGATCCTCATGCCGTTGACCGGCACGTCACCCAGACGTTGATAAAAGCGTCAGTGGGTCTATGCTCGGTTGATCATTGCCCTGTTGATCGGTTGGTCATCGCGCCGTTGATCGGATGATCGTCGCGCCGTTGATCGGATGATCGTCGCGCCGTTAATTTTATTTCAATTATGCAATTTGGTAAATAAAACAATAGAGTCTTTCAATTGGTCTTTAATATAATATTAATATTTAGATTAATACATAATATTTTAGATATTATCACAACAATATCATATATAATATTTTAGATTTTAGATTAATTTATTAAATTTAAATAATAAGTTTTAATTATAATTATATATATATTATAATAATATATTAAACAACATTTAAATTTCTTTTTTTATTCTAATTATGTATTTAAATTTTCTTGGCGAGCCTTTTTGCCGCCATCACGATCATTTGCTCCAGCAAGCCATTTGCTCGTCATTGCTAAAATGTCTTTTGAAGGTGTACTAAATAAAACAGTAAGAATATCTGAAAATGAAAAAGGGTGTCGAAATATTGAAACAATTCAAAATACGTAACAAATATTTTAACAACAAAATTAGTTTAATAGAAAAAAAAATCTAAATTTATCCACTTTCAATTACTTAACATGCATACTTTATTTATTTATTTATTT
>JABFQC010002985.1:0-14929 GCA_022817085.1 Psilanteris sp. ZL-2020
ATAAGAGAAAGGAACAAATTTGTATTAATTTTTACATTCCGTGAGGACCCCTTTTCAAAAAACCCCCACACACGCGCCTTTTCGCCAAAAAAAACCCACTTATTTTCCCCCTGTTCCGTTGGAACGGGTGGGCGGAGAAAAAAAAAAAAAAAAAGAAGAAGAAAAAAAAAAGATAAAAAAAACTATCTCACTTAGCAACTCGGACCACGCCGCTTGCAGGCGAATGTTTTGAGACCAGCCTGAGACTCTACATACACTCACATAAGTTTGATCTCCATTCTTTCTCCTTCCAGGTGTTCCGAGTGTCTCGACGTTGTTGTTCGGTTCGGAGCGTATCTTTGCGGTCTTAAACGGTGGCTTAGTATACAACGTGCGGGTAGTCATCCGGCTTTGCAACCCTCCGTCTCCTTTCAGAAACGTCTGTGACCATAAACTTAGTCGGACTCGAATATCGCTGCGCTTTTCAGCTTGTATATATTGTTAAGCATTTCGACCACCTGTTAGAATTTTCATGTCAGAACGTAACGGCAATGTTGGAATATTATCGTTCGTTCGACTTAACAAATGAGCTCATGCGACGGCTGATAAGTCGCGCTACAATCGTCCGTCATTTCGGCTTGTTTCCTGAATGGAAATTTAAAACTGTTTTGAACCTGAAAAATAGTTTCAAATTAGAAGCTACCCAAGTAGAAATTTCTCAAGTAACTCGCGAGTTACTAAAAATTTTATATACAAATTATCTAGTAACTCACGAGATACTAGACAAATTTCTACTAGGGTAATAGCTTTGAATCTCGAAATATCTCGGTTAGGGTCTAAGAGGTTCAAGCAGGCTCACGCAAATTGAAGAAAATAAAAAGAACTAAAAAAAGCATACAATATAAACAAAATATTATATATATATTCATAAAATATAACAAAATGCTAATATTAAAGCTAATATAAATGTAGACTAATACATTTAGAGATGTTTAAATAACGAATAAATTAAAAAATATAAATCAATTTAACAAATAAACGAAATATGATTTACAGTATCAAAAGAGTGTTAAAATATAGATTAGACTCCGTTTTGAATCCCTTAGAACCTAAATGAGTGATTTTAGACATTTCGAGGTTCGACTCAGGGTCTTGATTTCGACTCGGGTATGAAATCCGCTCTCCATTCGCCGGCTTTGCACATCGACGCATTTTTGCGTGCGCTCGCCGACGTGTGCGTGCGACTCGATTTTTGTCTGTCATTGACGCGCGGCTTCCCTGTCATTTCATGTCGTCGATGCGTCCCGTTCGATCGTACCCTACCCACTTTCGAGAAGTAGTTCAGATTGTAGCCACCCCGCAACAAGCCGGCTTAATCCCGTGCATGCCAATGATGTATCTTCGCTCGACGCCGTAACAGAGGGTGCCTTAGGGTGAATCTTACGTACAGTCCGATCGCAATATCTAATATTCCGTGCGCACACAATCATAATCCTCCCGCAAGGGGTAAAAGTGTCGGGATATGCAAATTGAGGGTCGCATGAAAAGGTCGACCGAAACTCACCCAGCCAGGTCTCTCGAGATGCGTATCTCGTTCTTTTCATGCGGCGGGTATTTATTGTGCGCTTTGACATAATTGACAAAAACTGTCCTTGATTTGATGCGTTTTGAATAAGCGCAGTGGCGTGTTTCACAACGTTGCGCTTTGTAATGGCTATATCTGATGGAACGGAAGGTTTCGAAGGTGTTCTTCAGACGCGCGGGTATAAGGATTATTGGCAGGTCGGTTTGGAGATGAAACCAATGATGTTGTTCTTAATTAATGTTGATGTTGTAATTTTAAGTGTAATGGGGAGGCGGGATGTCTTGGTTGAAGTAGATTCAATTTTTATAATAACGCGTTGCTGAGGAAATATTACCTGGAATGGTAATATCATTTTTAAAAATGACTAAGATTTTTTAAAAGTTATTAAGAGTTCATAATGGATAATGTTTTGGGTATTACTCGCTTATGATATGTACACCTACGATCGATGAATCGTGGAGTAATTCGCATTCATTCTATATGGAGTTTATTCCACGATTCATTGACGCTGAGTATACTGTATGCTTAGAGTATTGATAGTAGGTACTGTACTGATATTAACGAGGGTAAGTGCATACAGTGTATTCTTTCATGTTCATTTCCCTACATATGTTCTTTTGATTTCATTTGACGCAAATAAGTTGCTTCGTTGATCTAAAGTACTTAGTCGATGTGTATGTCCAAAATGAATCGTCGAAAATGAAATTCATGTTGGTCAATAAGGTGACTTAACTGGTAAGATATAATATATAATTAACAACTGAATATTTACAATCCATTGCAAAATGAAAATATTAAATACATGTGGGTATATATATATGTGTGTTTGTGTGTTACTTAATGACAGAATTTGCAAACATTTCGAAATATTAATTCATATGTTTTAATTGATTAGAAGTATACTTTTTCAGGATAAACGGGTGATAAATAAATTTGTATTCAATGATGAACCACTAAACGGATTCATGTAAAATAAGATTTTTCTTTATTATTATATATGAGTGTAACATTTTTAGATATAATTTTAGGAACAGCATTACGTTTTTATAATCTTTCAAAATAATATAATATAAAAAAAAAATTTACGTTTGATATTACAATATCCTATTTACTATGTATATATATATATATATATATGTATATATTATTTATAATAAATTATTTAATATTATGTATATACAATGTTCAGTAAAGATATAAAACTGATTTTACATTTTAGAGGTGAGTATACTTACAATTGATAAGGTTTAAATATATTTTCTATTTTTCATATACTGAAATATTAAGTAAATAAAAATTTACATATTGTTGGTCATTCATTTAACCTTTCACTTAACCCTCGCATCATTTAAAAATCATACAATACAAAATTGCAAATATTATTTACTTAGACAAAATGTAATATAATTTTACTTTTAATGAATTGTAATTATAATATTATTATACTTTCAATTCTGACGAAATTGAACTATATTGTATTACACAAAAACTATATCATATTGTATCAGTGATTAATTAATGCTTAACAGTTATTGCGCATGCGCATAGTGTATACCGCTAAAGTTTAAAATTACTCAATCAATACTACTAAATAAAATATCCACGTCGATAATATTAATTCCTAACGTATTCTCAGATATTAATAATAATTTACATTGTATTATCTTATTGAGGAATCCTTTGACTAAGTAGATAAAATTTTAAAAATAATAATAAGTATATTTCGATCGTATATTCAAATTGGTAACACTTAATATTAAATATAGATAAAACAGAAAACACAAGATAAAAACACGACTTGCTAAAACAACATTAAAGTGTATACCATTATGATTAAAAAATTATCTGCCAAATAAATTATACATTATTGTTATAAAGTTTAACCGTTTGTCTTTGGGTTAAATATTATACTTGTTCTAGAAAATATTATTTATTAGATGTAAATTTTGAATG
Source organism: Psilanteris sp. ZL-2020 (assembly GCA_022817085.1). NCBI lineage: Eukaryota > Metazoa > Arthropoda > Insecta > Hymenoptera > Scelionidae > Psilanteris > Psilanteris sp. ZL-2020. Next base: position 3,518 of record JABFQC010002985.1, read on the forward strand.
ACAGATATAACATAAACGAACATTTATTTATGTGGCATGTTTAACTAGTCATTTACGAATGGAAATAATGGCATAAACATTAATCAAATATATTTATTGTAAAATTTAAAACTATTTTATACGTTTATAATGACACGAAGTAATATATGAATATTGTAATAAATCATAAAAAAAGTGTCATTGAATGAGTTATGTAACATTGTATTCTATTATTATATGCATAATATATGCTGACAGCAATAAAGGAGTAGTAAAACTATTTAAAATAATAGTTTTAATTATTATATTATACATAAAATATTAATACAAAATACTATTCGAATAGACAATAACAAATATTTTATTTCAATACGAGCATTCATTTAACGTAATATTATATCGTATTATATAAAATTGTTTCTCTAATTTTTCTAATATAATAAATAATTGCATTAGAATTAAAGTTTTATGAAAGTAATAATTAATTTAAGTATTAACGTATTATATTATTTCTTGTATGACAGATGATTATTTGAAATTTTCATTCGTAACATTTCCTTTGTTTTAAATGTAGGTATATTATCCAGTAGTAGATAAAGTAAAAGAAAACATTCAGTTAGTTTAAAAGTTAAAAAGTGGTATTAAATTGTTCAAAAATAATAAATAGTAATTGTTTATATAATATTTGATGAATTTCAGAAGATAATTATATTAATTATATTTTAATTTATCTTATCAAATTATGATAAAAATGAAACAATATTAATAAAAAAGTATAATTATCATATTTTATTAAGGATTTTAATATTATCAACCAAATTAAATGTGCAATTTGACATTACATTTAAATACTGCGTTTTTACATTCGCTGAAATATGAATCGAGAAACAAAAAATATTACTTCGTAACCTAAAATTTAATGCCAAGTTTTTACACTTATATTAAGTTTTAATTGAAGACTTTTAATGTGTACATTTTATATATTATATCAATTTAATTATGAATTAAAATATTCGAATTATATTTGTCTTTAACTCAAATATTACTCTGCTCTGACAAACAAAACAAGTTATTATAACATGATAACGTCGAAATCTGCTGGTATCAGTTTTATACTTCGTAAATGGATTATTACATTAACAACGTATTTTATAGATATGTAGTATTCATCGGTAAAACAAAAGTGAATTCAAATATATTGATTCTGTATTAATATCAACATGTTATCAATATGTTCTCGACATGAGAATACATCATAATAATACAATATTTCTGCGTTTAATTTATAATTAATATAATATATATTTATTGAATAAAATTGATATATACGTAATCGATGTCATAATGATGATTGCATTTTTTCGTTCAAGATTTCGTAAAATTGTATTTCGATTAATAATTCTATGTCTCGTTGTAATTTGTTGTTTTTATTTATTGTAACTTAATAAAGAAATATAATATTTACTAATTGTGTTCATTTTACCTTATTCTTAAAGATGCGTTAAAATTTTACATGTATATTCTCAAAATGTTCACTTTACATTTTATTTCCTATTTAAATCTGAAAATTTATTATTAGTTTTCGATGATAAATAAATATTAATATTTAATAAAAGAATTTTCAAATTTAATAAATATAATCATTAACAGTGATTAATATGATTGTAATAACTTCATTTCAAAGCATTCAACCTTCCATTAAATCATTTTATTACATACTTCAATTGTTTATGTTTAAGTTGCATTCACGAAATAAACGTTTCTTAAGCAAAATTAATTAAACAATAATTCATGTTTACTCCCGAGTTTCTACGTGAATAAATGCTTTCTTATGATTTAAACGAGTTTATCCCGCACTTACGTGCGTAATAAAATTTTAATAATAAGTGTAATTTAAAATTGGGCAAATATTGTGAAATTATTTTAGCAATTTGTTGCGTGTGACAAATTATACTCACAATTTACATACCAATGTATAGTTATATAGCTCTGAATTATTTATTTCATGTTTAATTCAATTTATTTTAATTTTTTTCATAGATGTCTGATCTTTGTAAAAAGGTCCCATACCCTAAAGATACAGCTGTTTTATACCTGTGTTTTGTGTAAAGGGAAAGAGGGCAAAATGATAAAAATCTCTACTAATTCACGAGCGGTTGGAGACCGCTGCAAATTCTTTCACATGTCAATTCTTTACACAATTTCGCACCATCCGCATGTGCCCGTACTTAAGTTATGGGTCACTGGAAACCTATTTTTTTCTAATGCTAAGCAGAGCTGAAACTGTAACACTCCACGAATGAGTGGCGTTGAATGAAAATTGTTGACATATATATATATACATTCAAATCCTAAGCTTACTATATAAGTATGTTCCAGACAAGTTTCATGTTAATTACTTCGGATAAGATGACAGTAATTTATTTACATAGAACACAATATATTAAATGTAAATAAAAGTAAACATAAAGTATAGTTATAATAATAGTAGGAAAAATGGGCAAAAGTGTAACTAATATGATAAATTATTGTTAGTAGTTTCTAAAAATATATCAAATATTAACAAACAAATGATAAAAAAAATGATATCGTCCAACGTATATTTACATCTTGACTCACTTTTCCTACCGTTACTATCTAGTTTTGTAAAATTTGTAACATTATTTTTTGCAATTTATTTCAATTATATTATTAATATAATTACATTTCTAATATACTGCTTATTAGGGTTATAATACATTTTAATATTTATGTAATACATTAATCATATTTTAATGTAATGGCAATATACTTAAAATACTTTTATAAGTATTTTTATAGAAAACAAATACATTTTACGTCGAAAAAAATTGCATGAAAAATTATCTAAATAATCATGGTAAAGTAATTATGGATATTGTATTTTATCCGTGAGTTATCGGGATTTGAAGAATATTTACTCAACTGTTTTTCTATCTCCATAATTATACTTGTAATATACCAAACATGACTGTACAACGCGGGACGAAAGCAAAAGTGGCCACCGCATGTTGGCGTCGACGCAAATCTTTACGAGTAACGGTTTTAGGTTGTACTACAGTCGTTTGATTTTTTTGTTCTGAAATATTCATATTCTTGAAGCGTATATACGCGCTTATTTCTAAGTATTTATTTTAAAAATTCTTATTTCGATGTGGTTATACCATCCATTTAATTTATTTAACGCAATTTTTTATTATTACGTCGATTCAAGGTCATCGTTAAAGCGTAGAATATTTTTATTTTATATATATATATATATATATATATTTTCATTTAAATCGATCGTCAAGAAAACTATTTCAATTTTCGGTTAAAGTTGTAATTGATGTCTAATTTCTGAAATTGTAATTTCTAAATAAATTTCTGTCTCCGCGTGTAATAAATTTATGTTTTATTCTTAGCAACTTAATTTTAGTTGGAAAACTTTTTAAACGAATGAAATTAGCGCGTTTTATTAAAACAAAGAAAAACGCTAATTGTTATAAATGCAGTCGAATATATCTAACATTTGAATTATAATTGACTAAAAACGCTTTATAATATTGTAAATGAGACTAAAGAGAAATACTTAATAAATGAAATACGAAATATGCTTGCTCGTCACGGCTCGAAAATATAAACGGCCGTCGCGTCTCGACAATACAATTCCGCATGCGTAACGGTTTTAGATTATATATTTTTCGTTCGATTTTTTTGTTTTTAAACTTGTATTCGCGCTATATACGCGTTTGTCTTTGATAAATCCAATTATCGTGTAATTATGTTTGCAATATATCACATATGATTGTAAGAGCCGGGATGAAAGCAAAAGTGACCGCGGCATATAGGCCGTGACGCAATACTTTATACTTCGTTCGTACGGTACTTGTGTTTTAAAATGTATTTCTTGAAGCATATGTATAAAGCATATATATATCCGCGCTGGTTTATAAGTATTCAAATTTCGTATTTCGATGTGGTTATGACATCATTGGTTTATACAATGTAATTTTATATTATTTTATTAACATACTTTATATTATTTTCTAATACCATACATATAGCTTCATAAGGCTATCAGGATTAGTATTACTGAAAATACTGTAATGTAAAGTCATTTTTTAATATAACATTTTTCGCCGTGTACATTGATTCAAGACATCGCTTATTTTTGATATTACAATTAAGTCCGTCGTAAAACGAAAAATGATACAATTTCTGATTAAAGTTGTAACGATTGTGAAATTTATAAATTGTATATAATTTGAGAGAAAAGCAGTTTCATTTCAAAAGCAGCATTTCAGACTGACAGTCTGTTTTTCACTGCAAATGATTCATGTTTCAGTCTTCACAATTTCGTTTATCCGCGAAAGCTTTTTTAATGGTTTAAAACAGAAAAATCTTATAATTGAAACACAATACAAGAGCAAAACGCGTAGGATTTACAATTTACTTGAATATGATTCAAGATTGAAAAGTTAATTGGATAAAATGGCTATATAATGTTTTGAATATTATAACAAAGATGTTTATATTAAAATGAAACGCGAAAATCCGTAGCACGGGTCAGATCGATAGCAGAAACGGCCGTCGCATCGCAACAAGAACGCAATTCCGTAAACGTAACGTTTTTATCCGACAATTTATTCCTTAATTTGTTTAATTAAAATTGCTATTATATTTACGAATGGAGTTTACCCATTCGTATCAGATATTACCAATTTCCGTATAGTTAGTCATCGATTTAATACATTTTACGTAATTTTTTATTAGTATGTTAATTCAAGGTCATCGCTAGTTGGTAGAATTATTTTATTTTTTATGTTTTTACTTAAACTCGAAGCATATTAAAAATTGCAATTCAATTATTGGTTAAAGTTTTAATTGACTTTTGTTGAGTTGCTGAACTTCTATTTGGTTTGAAAAAATCAATTTTTATTTTTAAATAAATACCTGTCTTTAACTTTAAACATTCGTATTTTATTCTTATCAGTTTTGAAAACATTTTAACTGCACAAACAAATTGTATTTGTAATTGAATCAGAAACACGTGCAATATACTTTTTACATTGTACTGCCCTGCATATTTAAGAATTTGTTTCGAAAACTCGCTATGTAATATTATAAACATTATTGATTAATATTTTAAACAAATTTAAATTCGAAATATACGCTGACATGATTCGACCCGACGGTATATAAACGGCCGTCGTATCTCCGCGAGAAGGCAAATCTTTACGCGTATCGGTTTGGTCGGATACTTAAATCGTTCAATTTTATTTTTTGAAAATTTCCTTCCCATTAGATCTACTTTATCAATATCATATATTTCCTATTAGAAAATCCTTACTTTTTCGTATGTTTTCAATGCAGTCTGTCGTATAGAATTAACTGTGCGGCCATTTTCAGTTATACGTGTAATTCGTATTTATCGAATTACCGAAACTCTATATGATGCGAGTGAAAAACAGTAATATCGGTTAGTCAGTGAATGTAACCTTATATTCTAACGACTTCGAATAGATACTTCTGGCGATTGTAGTAATAGTCCCGCCCCTTTGTCATGCGTGTTTGGTAAAGAATAGTGGTATGCGTGAGACCCCAAGCCATGCAGAACAAAAAAAAACTCGGTGAAATTCTCCCATACAGTGACTTTTCTTTCACGCGTCAGAAATGGGCGGTACTTTTACCATAATTGCTGACGTAGACCTAAGCAAACACCGACTCCGAGAAAAATGACTGCAGAGTGTTTCTTTTGCATAAATATACTTAACCATTTTGCAAGAGTCCGAATCATTCATGACTTTTATACTAACATATATTCTATTCTATTTTGTTACAATTAAGCATTTGAAAAGACGAATTTTGAAGAATAGTACGTATATTTGTAGAGTTTATTGTTTATTAGCATTTATCAATTATATCATGAATATTTAAATCAATAAATCGTCATCATTCATGTAAGCTGTAATAATGAATATAACTTTCTATTAAAATGTTATTGATTTCCAGTTTTTTTGATCTGTACGAACATTATGTGAGCGTGTATTGCGTATTTCATTATATTAAACATAATGCAGTTAATTGAGAGCGTTCATTTATATATAGATGTTATAATATAAGTATTATAGTTACAGATAATCGAATATTACATATTATTTGTAGAAAATTATAATTTTCACGAGATTAAGAATTACGGATTATTATAAATGATTACTTATACGTTATTTCTAATCAATAATTTTATATTAATCGTTATTTTAGTGTTAACAAATTCTGACTTTTTAAATTATACTCAGTTTCATAAGTATATAAATATATATATATATTTATTTTATAATATATTGTTATTTTATTATTTATGTTTTATTATATTTCAATATTTAGACATAAAAAACACATACGACTAATGAAGTTGTAAAATTTAGAACTTGCTTGGTGATAAAATTTGTTCAACATTAGTTGTATTGTGTTAATGAATTGTGATGAATATATATTCAAATGTTTTATACTATTTTACGTACCGTGAATTTGTATTCCACGTAAAGTGATGTTAAATTATGTCCGACGGTAAGCGTCGCTTACTTCTGTACATTCAACGATAAAGTAAGTCAACAGTGGTTTGGATTCTATTAAACTGAGCATATTCAAATAATATAAATATAATAAATCAATTAACAAAAAAAAATATTTTCATTACAGATCCAACGAATTTTCAAAAATGTTTAATTTATTAACACTCTCAACGCGGCGTAATCAATTCGCAAACATGTTGAAATTACTATTTGTTATTTATTATAATAATTATCCTCGTTATTACTTTTCAAATATTACATCCATTCCACACATATATCTCTATTTATTGTAATGAATTGAGTGTAAAATTGACTCTCGTTTCACTGAACGAGCTGTGCGACGGTAAAGTACATTGTGCGAACATGCGCGTTAAAATGTCTTTATTAAAACGAAAACTTCTTAATGCCAAGGCTAATGTACGAGCATTTCAGTAAGTAACAATTCTGAGTTATTATTAGTTGTTTTCCCGACTATAAAACCCGCTGATATTTATGCGCAGGAGTTACACGTATTTCAAAACGTAATATGTAAAATTAATAACGTAAATAATTTACGCCGGTAAGACTTATTTTACATTAATAAGTAATATTTCGTTAATTTCGTATGTATGATGGTGAATATTATTTATATATTATTATTATTACATATTTATTATTATTTTCATATTACATGATAAATGGAAACAAATATGTATATATTTGATTTCATCGAAGTAAATGATATGGTCTACAGTTTCGGACGCGTCAACTACGGCTGTCTGTTGAGACAAATTTTGTCGTAAAAACTCAAGCGGAAGCTGTAAGACGCGTCTCCCGCAGGTTTGCGGGGGGTTCCGCTTGCTTATCCCATTTTTGATAAATCTAACAAAGATCACGTAAAATCGGTCAGCGCCGCAGGACAGTGTTGTACCCGTCGATGTTCACGAAAAAAAAAATTTTATTACGATTTCCGGAACTTGCTTTTTGCATACCGTTTTGAAGCTAAACAAAGATATATACGAAGAGATGAAACTTTGTGTACACTGTACTCTGTTGCCATATTTTTCGGTATTCAAATTCACCAGTTCAGGAATTTCTATTTATTCATTTAAACCAAATTTACAATCAACTCATTTAATTATCTACATAATCATGAAGTTCGTATTCTTAATTCAATTCGAATCAAAACCGAAATCAAACGTGATTTCAACTTTGCTACATTGTATAAGTACGCCGTCTGATCGATGGTGTCCTATATATACGCTTCTCGCATAATGTTTCGATTCATATGTCATATTAATTGCGCGTTATATACGACGCTTTATACACGCGTTTCATTTAAGTATATGTTTATTCTACAAATCACCGATTATTACTATTATTATTATTCTTTAACTCGATAATAAAATTAGAATCCCGAACGCCTCGGGGACGAAGCGCAGAAGTCGATGGCAACGAGGACAACGAAAATGATTATATAAACACGTGTTCCGAAAATCGGGAGTATCAGAAAATCTGTTAACTTTTTGATTTTAACGATGTGTACGGATACAATGTACCTGGCTAGTTCAAAGTTTTGCTTCAACGCAGTTGGTGTTGACTCTTTTCTAAACCAATTCTGACACCCAAATTTATGTTGCACAAGTTTTATGACCGAAGTTTTCTTGGGAGCACGTTGAACCACACACAATTGCCTGCGTTTAAGTACCAGCCCTACTAAAGAAGTGTATAAAACTTTGAATAGGACACGCTGTAAAAGAATCAGTGCTATTTTTACTTATAAAACCAAAACTTTGTAACGACTTTGGTACTACATTGTAGACGCGCGAAAGCGAAACGACGCGCGTGTCGCAGAAGGACAGATCGCTGTTGGGTCAGATCGTGTAAAATTCGCTGATACGTGTTTCTGGACAGGCTAACATTATTGGGGTTATTAATTAAGTTTTAAGTGACGCGCTTCCTGGACGATACCAAAACTAATTAGACATAATTCTCGGTATACCAATTAAATAAGACACCCGTCCCTTTTAACGGCCGATGCGTCTGGAGCGGAATATTTGTGAAATGTTTTCATGAAATTTTTTGTTTCGTCACAAATAGAGCGGAAATAAGTTTCGTTAAATGCGAAGTGGAAAACTTGTCGGCACAAAAAAAGATCATAAAACTGTGTAACATATTACGCATTTGATATCGTTAAAGACGCTGCTTGTAAGTTCATTAACATGTGGGGCAAAGATCGTGAAGATGTGCGTATGATTTAATATGTGAATCGTACATTAGAAAGATACGTAATATCTCGTAAAGGTTTTATGAATACATTTTTCGTACATATTAACAATTTTTTATCAATGTACTTATATTTTTACTTGGTGTATATGCCATTTAAATGTTTTTGTAGTAATAAGCATTAGTATTAAGTATTAATAAGTATCACGTTAGTTTACTTATAGTTTATTAATATGCTTTCTTTTTGGTATAATTAATTGTCGATGTTTTGAATTACTGATTGTATTGAAAGTGTATCTCTAGTAAAATTGCAAATATATTTTCAATATATCAACAGTATACTGCAAATATGTTGTAAATATATTCCTTATATATTATCAATATATTCTCAATATGTTTAATATATATTAACAATGTATAATAATTACGGTACATGTTAGCACAGAATAATATATTACAGATATATTGTAAAAATATTGTTAATATATTTACAATATATTTGTTTTTTTATACATGTATTTGCAGAAATTATATTATTAAATAATTATTTTGATAATAAACATACACTCATAAAAATATTAAATTTGACGAAAAACTGCATATTTCTTGCACTCATAAACATTGATTTAAAGAAAAATCTTTTTAAATCAATATAAATAATTATATATTCAAACAATACGTTTATTTATTACAATTATTTAAATCTTGATTGCGTTAAAAATATACTTTCGTGCGCCAAGATAGATTCTTTTTGAACGCATTCTATCACATTGTAAACAAATTTTTCAAACTTCAATATTTGAAATATTAGGTTAATTTTTGCATAATGCTTACATAGTTCAATATAATTAACATTCGATACAATTTTAATATATATAATAGGTAATAATGGATAGATTAGTTAAATGCGGATTATCTATTAGTGATGTTTTATTATTAACAGGGAAGTAACACATGATAATTATTTACAAATTTTAGGAGGTTATATGTCATGTATTATTTTTATGTTGTGTTAATTCTGTACTTTCTTACCACAAGAAAGTTAACAACAAGATAGTTGCGCACTTGATAACATTAAAATTAAAACTTACTCGCTGGAAGAGAGATTTAATAATTATTTTTTCTTACTCGTATGAAAAAATTATTTTCTTGTCGAAATATTAAAATATTTTCTTTCTTCAGTCAAGTAAGTTTTTCTTTGTAGAAGCAAGTCATATTAAGTGTGTATTTGCAATATATCGACAGTATATTGAAAAAGTATTTTTGTGTGTACTAGGGAAACAATTGATTTGAACCAAAATTGAAATAACAAATTATACGTCAATTTCATTGAATTAATATGAGACTACACTGAGAAAAATTAAGCATGAAAAATTACTATTTAAAATACTAATGTGGGTTTATAAGCGATAAATCTTCAAATTTACTATTTTAAATAGTAAAATTTAACGTTTTTGTATAGAAGTTTATAGAATTGTATATAGAATTTACTACTTTATCTGAAAATATTACTAATAAAAATAGTAAATTCGACGATTTGTCGCTTATAAATCCAAATTAGTATTTTGGATAGTAATTTTTCATACTTAATTTTCTCAGTGTATATTTAATTTATGGAAATCTTACGTTTTTTCAACATATATAACAATACATTATCAATTAATGTATTGAAAATACATGTTTACTGTATTCAATTACTATTCTTATTATTATTCTAATTATTATTACGACACCCATGAAATTACTATCAACGTGACGCGTAAAATATGCTATTAACACAATGACACGGTGACCTACAAAATTATAAATTCAGTTGTGATATTAAGCGAATTCCCCACATCATTCATATGTACTTCACCGGATTTATACTAGAACACTGCTTTAATATAGTTATATCTTACAACCGATGCTATTGTCGGAACCTCATTATCTAAATATTTTATTCATTTGAAAATTAGACGATAAAAACGCACGAAAGAGGAATGATCGTAAAATAATTGTATCAAGCTTTTTTAATGCATAAATACGTATACATATTTCAGATTGCCGTTTTTAATAGAATTCTGAAAATATCAAAAATAAAATTTGACTTTCAGCGCAAGCTGTATGCTGCACACCAACACATCTTTAAGGCTCGTGCAAACGTGCCGAAGGCATCAAGGTTCACGGCCTAGCGACGGTCGCCCCACGAGACTTCCTTTCCGGACTAGTTTTACGACTGTCTTCATTTTGTACGCACGACGCCCATATACTTACGAATGCGAAATAATGAAGAATCTGCTTAATGTTTTCGGAATTGGACTGTCGTTTATGATTATGCGTATACCTCGGTGGTTCATTTTAAAACGAATTAAAATGAAAATTAGTTCTTTTATCCAGCAAAAGCAAGATTCTGAATAATAAACAAACAAAATTGTAGACGCGTAGTTTATAAGAATGATTGAAATTGAAAATAAATGCTAATATTACTTTACATTCATATTACTTAAAATTACATTAAATTAATTACATTTAACATACACATACACACGTAGAAAAATGGTATATTAAAAGTGATTATACATTATGGTAATTTAGGGATTTGGAACCAAATATATCTAAAATTATTATACATCTTCTATACAATACAATATCTTCTAGACAAATTAGCTAT
>JABFQC010002986.1:0-14928 GCA_022817085.1 Psilanteris sp. ZL-2020
TATATACATTATTTAACCATGTTTTTTATTATAAACTCTAATGATATTTACATAAAGTAGATATAATGTTAATATTATTTTCTTATAATATTAATAAACGTCCTTTTAATTTTTTAACAAAAATTTAATAATTATAATATATATTTACCAAATATTAATAATTAAAAAATGAATTTGAATTAAAATAAAGTTATAATTTTTATTTTAATTGTATTTTTGGAATATCAGATTAATATATTCATTTGCTTTTGTTAAAAAAGTTAAATTTTTATTTAGAATTAGGATGTTGTATACCTATAATACTGAATTTTAACAAGGAATAATTTTTTTATATAAATAAAAACACTTCATTATGTAATGTAGTATACTTAATTATATAATTTTATGTTTTCGGTAATAAATGTGTGTTTGCAGTAAAATTATCAATTACATATAGTCAGATCTGTATATATAAAGATATGATATTAGCAAAATACAGTTATCATTGTACGCCCCCAAAAAAGAACACAAGATATATTGTTTACATTCTTTAATATGATTTCCGTTAATACATAATACTAGTTGGTATTATAACGAGTTATTATTAAATATCTTAAATGTATATTTTATCATTAATTAAAATTTTCTTAATATTATTTTTAAAATTATTCCAATCAGAACAAAAATGTAACATGATAAAAAAATTTATATTAATTTTTTCTTTTTGTTATATTGGTCAAATATAATGATAATATATTTTTATTTCATGGCGATTATAATTTTCAGGAAGTTCAAAGGGTACTAATTTGTCAAATCTGTGCTAAGTTTTTTAAACATTTTAATTAATTATTTAATATTTTAATACTGTATATTTATATCCTTTTAATTACTATTATTATTTTTATACTGATAAAAATTAATTTTATCTTATAGTTTGATGTATTTATACTTTATTATTTTCTTATTTTAAAGGATGTTAAACCATTTAAATAATATGAATAAATATTGTTAATCGTGCAAATTATTATGTCCTACCATGTATTGTTGTTTGTTTTATATTTTATAAGTTGTATTATACACATTTTGTAAAAGGTAATAAATTATATTAAAATATTACTTTAATTTAATACGGAAATAAATAAAAATAAACAAATATTTTTTTAAAAATTAGTAATACAATATAAGTTACAATAATGAATTTACAAGTTATAAAAAAGATCAATTTTATAATACTATAATAAGAAACCCTAAGACTGTTACAATAGAATTAAAGAACCTTATTGAGGGAGATGCTATCATTTATTGGTCTAAACACGCATTTGACTTAATAATTTTTCATAGGATAAAAAGTATACAAATATTTAATTAATTAAATTATTTGAAATATTATTTATTTCATTTATTTGCGAAAAATTATTAAAAGTATTACGAGGATGTCACAGATTAATATTTCTAAAATTAGTTTTTTTTTCATTTTGTTTAACATAAAAGTGAATTTTATTAATTGTGAAGATAGTCTATGTTATGCAAGTTTATATTTTAGACCTACAAAGTTTAATTCAATATTTTGTCTCGAAATTGCAAGTGACATCCGCCCTTTGACAACAAATGAATTTGTCTTTACATCATTTGAAAGATAAATAATGAAACTGTATTTTTCCATATTTTTCTTAATATCTTATATTTTTTAATTTCATTCTGTACAAGTTTTTAGTCAAATTAAAAGCATCTAATATATTATCAATCTAAAAAAGTTAAAATGTAAGAAAATTATGTAACTTGTGTTTGGTATTGATAAAACAATAAAAAATTATTGTTTAAATTTTGTTTATATAATTAAATTCGCATGTTACGATAATACAGTTTAATATTTAATATAACTTGTTATGTTTTACAATAAAATTTATTGTTGAAAAAGCACTAAATTAATAATAAATGATTTATATTTTACCTTAAGGTGAAAAAGAACGTTTGCTACAATGGAGTCAGGGAATTGCTATTTTGTGTAATAATGTCTAATACATTTCAGCTGATTCATCATACATGGGAGAATCATATTCTACTTAAACAACGTTTTATATGCAATACTTTTATTGCAAATTCATCGTATTTTTTTCGTGTGTTGTTAATTTGACTATAATTTGATAATTTTTATTAAATAATAACTATTGTTAGGTATTATTTTATAATATTTTTAAGTACAATATTTTATATAAATATCAACTAAAAAACGTGAAACTTAAAATAATCAAAAATTAATTAACAGTTCAAAGATCTATAATAATTGTTCTTTTTCTAAACAATATGTGCCATGAATTAACTTTAGTTGAAACGATCAATACTTGAAGGAGATGGATCCAGCTCACTGTCCTTGTCCTGATAGCCTATTAAAGATTTTGACATTTAAACTCTTTTATTTATATTTAGATAAAAAGTTTATATTATTATATAATAAATAATAAATATTATTTTTTAATCGTTTTGTTATTTTATAAATATGTTTAATACTTTTGTCAAAGTTAAATGTGTCTCACAAATATATAATTTTTTTCATAATATGTGCATGCGAAACTAACTGAAAAGTGTTTTTGCTGCTTTTCTAAACAGGTATTTTTCGGCACGTTTTGCATGCAAATATTACAGAAAAAACTTTATGCACTTCAGGAGTAAGTTTTTGCTTGCGAGTAAAAGTGACTTTTCCTCCCATGGTAAAGAATATACTAATTTTTATTAAATAGCCCCCTTGAATTTCGTATATATATTATTTATAGGAATTTATGCAAAACAACTGTTTTATTCCATTATTTTTTCCAGATTTAATACACTGTACAAATGAACCAAATGTATCAATTCCACAACTAGCAAATTTGTTAATAGAAAGGTCACAAAATACAAATTGGACTGTAGTTTTTAAAGCACTTATAACAGTGCATCATATGCTTTGTTACGGAAATGAGGTAAGATACAACTTAATTTAAATATTATATTAAAATTATTATTATGCTATATGTTGTATATACATATCTTATTCTAAATCAATATACAATAAATATATAGAGGATATATGTTAGAGGAAATATGTAGAGTGAGTAATGTTTTTATTTCTACTAATTTTAAAATAGATACTTATAACGATATATAAATATACTTTATGAATATAATTACAATATAACTGAATTTATTTAATAAAATATATATTCATAATATATATTCTTGGATAATATCTTATTAAATGATTAAATTTAATACTAATATATTGTTATTTTAGTTTTAGCTATATTAAGACACAATATTTAAGTTTCTTGATTTAATTTAATTATTTACAAAACATTAATATTCTAAAGCGCTTTTTATGGATATAATGTTTAAAAAAATATTTAATTTGTTTGGTGACATTTAATGGGAATTTCCCTTTATAAATATTATTATATAACAATTATAAACACGGCTGATTTAGTCCTATAAGTAAGAAATGTATTTTAATTGCGTAAACTTTTATTAATGATTAAAACTAGTCTTTTGCATCGTTATACAACAAATTTGATTTATAATGAATGGTATAAATGATAATAAGTGTTTTGTACAGTTTAGAGTATTGAGCAAAATTGAGGTAATGGAAAATTATAATGGATAGATGACTTTAAGAGAATAAGTTCGAGATAGAATCGTCTAAATTCCAAAGCGATATATTTCAAAAGTTAACCGCAATAGTAAGTTTATTGTCGAAGTTGTCTATATTGATCCTTATTTTACATGCAAAGCTGTTAAGAAATCTTCGCTGGATACGGTCTATAATATATATTTTGTTGAGAAAATTGGAGATTATATCACAGAGGCATACTCTAGAATAGGATGTATATACAATTTTATCAGTTGAAGATTTTTGGAAATAAACGCTATTCGATGAATAAAGCGCAAGGGTTGTGTTTTAGTTGCTATATTGTTGATTTAGCATTCAAAGGATTCATATAAAGAATTGAAAATGAATCTCCAAATCAAAAATAAAAAAAAATGAATCAAAAATGAAACTCCTAAATCATAATAAAGCATAATGTTATATTTTCTAATGAAGTTGGCTTAGTGAAATTTAATTTAATATTGTTTTGCTAGTATTATTCATATATATATATATATTTGATTAACGAAAGGTTTGGGGACAGTCGGCCATTTTGCTTTATATTCATACAATGTTCATTCAGACAATCACATAAAATACGGTACTGGAGCCCTCTAGGACCTCGTGATTTTGGTTTGGCTAGATTTTTAAGGGGGGAGGGGAAGTTGTCTTGAATACTAGACAGTAAAAAGTAAACAAGTGCCCTGATAGTCACCGTTTATGTCAACGATTGATATTAAATTTATATAAATTTTTTTTTTATGGTTCATCATTGCAATACATAACTTTATATAAATCATTTACATCTCTAATAATATATTATTTACAAAAAATATAATACGAAAATATTATTAACTTAGCATAGATAAGTTTGGTCATTTTTATTATATCTATTTAATTTATTAATTTTGAATAAAATAAATATAATAAATAATTATTCTGTATAAATACAAATTTTTCTTTAATTTATTTTAGTTTTCAAATTATAAAATATTATAAAATAATTTCTGCAATATAATAATTAACTCTACTCTAATTACATTAAGTAATTACAGTTAATATTATTAGGTATGTATTATATACTAGCATTCTTTACCTGTTTTTATTTTCATACAAAATTATTACTATGCTTTGTAAATTTAACACCATATAAACGATTTTGTGGAGAATTTAAATAAATAAATATAAAATATTAAAAAATTTCTTTCAGAACTTTCTATAAATAAATGACAGTATTACATTACAAAATTATTTATCGATTTTTCCAAATAATAAATAAATCTGGTTATACTTTATATATTTTATACGGGTTATTAACATATATCAAAATCACAAATGGCAGATGAAGTACTATAAATAATATTAATACTTAGCATGTAGAATCTCGGAGTGGATAATTTTTGGATATTATATATATATCTTGCAAAAAGGCGGGTCGCCAAGGTTTCTGTGTTTATACGTTTGTTAAAATTAATTGAATAATGAACAGTTTCTCCCATTCATAGCATACACATACTA
Source organism: Psilanteris sp. ZL-2020 (assembly GCA_022817085.1). Classification (NCBI taxonomy): domain Eukaryota; kingdom Metazoa; phylum Arthropoda; class Insecta; order Hymenoptera; family Scelionidae; genus Psilanteris; species Psilanteris sp. ZL-2020. The sequence continues at coordinate 5,114 of JABFQC010002986.1, forward strand.
TCTCCACAAATATTAAAATTTACTTTTATTTTTAACAAAATTTAAAGACCATAATTCTAGAAATATTAGTCTGTGACATCTTCTTAAGGAAGTTCTTTAGTCATGCTGGAACGATCTTAGAGATTTTTAATACAATATTATATATTAATTATACTAATATTATAAAATATTCATTTTCAGGCGATTGATGTTTTGACTTTGTATTTTGAGTTTTAATAAGTTTTGTATTTTTTACTTTTTAAAATATAAAATTAGCTTATTTGATTTGGATAATAGAGTTTGGTTTTGAGTTATCATTATCTATGATTGGCTTTTTCAGTGATATTACATATTTAATATGCAGCATTATGAGTTTAAATTTTGAGGTTTAATAAATTTTGAGTTTTTAATATTGCGAAATACAAAATCTGCTTATTCAGTGATATCACACATTTTATATGCAGAGTTATAAGTTTGGATTTTAACTTTTAATAAGTTTTGAGTCTTTAATTTTCCAAAATAAAAAATTGGCTCATTTAGAGATATCACATTTTATATTCAGAGTTATATGATTAAAAAATTTTAATTTTAAAAAAATTATAATTTAAAATTTTGGAGAACATATTTTTTGTTAATGGGAGATAATTGCTTTCTCTCTTAATTGGCTCTTTCAGTAATATCACATATTTTATATGCAGAATTATGATTATGTATTTTGTTTATATATATTCGGCGAATACACAACCTTGGCTCGATGTTTTTTTGGGAAGCTATTAAGTGTTCCAAAATTCATATGATCACTACCATCAACATTATATTATCCTAATCAACATAACATCAACATATTATATTATCCTAAATGCATTAGATTCAACTTGAAATTTATCACCACTGTTATAATATACAAATATACAAAATGAAATTTATCTTATGTATAATTTATCATCGCCGACAATGTATCGACTAATTTTACTATCCTAAAGTCTTTAATATTTATTATAAATTCGCACATAATTAAACAATCTAATAAAATATTATCCGAATTAAATCTTATCTAACTTATAAAATATCGTTATTATGAGAACATACAATATTTATATTATCAAAAAATTATTTACTTCTATTTCTAATTGATTTTTACTGTTAAAATATACAAAGACACTATTATACAAATTCAATTCATCCTATATATAATTTATAACAGCTCCAAAATATTACTTTATTATATTATCTTAATATTATCTAATAATAATTTTTATTTATCCATTTTGTTAATTAATCTGAAAATTATATTATCCAGCATATATTTGATTAAACCCATATATTGTCACTGTCAAAATAGTAAACATTTTTATTATCTGTTATGCTATTGTTCAGAATTGCAATGTATCGTGACTGTTAATAAATCATAATATATATTATCCTATTTTTATTAAATCTTTTTTTCAAGTAATCATTACCTCACAATATTTACAAATTATATGATCAAAAACTCATTTTATCAAACTTAAAATGTATACCGCATATTGAATGCTACAAAAGTTGTTTTATCTCTCATAATTTTATCATACCAAGCATTTAATACATCTTAGTATCCCAGATAGCATTGAATGCTCGATCATTTTACTGGCATTTAATGTTCAATCATTAATGCTCGCATAATGTTAGGTTTATGTTAGCATGTGAAGCCAATGATTACCAATGCAAGCATAATGCTAGCAAGCTGTGCGCATTAATGAAGCTTGCATGCCTCGTATATGCGATCAATACTCTGACACATCTGCAACGTTTATGTTAGCATTATGCGAGCATCAATGTTAGCATTATGTTAACATTAAGCTAGCATTAATGATAGCTTAATGCTGTATTGATGCATGCAAAAGTTAAGCATGCATATTTATATTTTAATTTCTATTGACATTGCCTTAAAACTGGAATTAATGCTAGCATAATGCAAGCATATAATGTTAGTATAATGCATGCATATAATGTTAGCATAATGTATAATGTTAGGTTAAGACGAGCACGTGCTAGCATAATGCGAGTATTACTCTGACACACCTGCAACGTTTATGTTAACATTATGCGATCATAATGCTTGCATTTTTTCAAATTTTGCTATCTGGGATACTATACAAAAATTATATAATCTAACAGACATTTGATCACAAAAGTAAAGTCACTCATTTATCATTTTATAGTTCTGAAATCGATTTGTCTTTGTCATATTTATTTGTTATCATATTTTTATCTCATCGATTAAATACTGAAATCCAGCCTTGTCCGATTTATGTTAATTGCGTTGTTACATAAATGTGACGTACCAGTAGAAGGCGCCACTATCATCTTGGCCGGATGACTTTAGTATAAAACAACAAAAAATTATGTAATGTAAGTAAGTAAAAAATGAAGGGAATGAAATTTACTTGTAAAAAAGTAAATCAATTTATTATGTAATTAATTTGTTGAGCAGGGTATGTAAAGAAATAACGTATCTCAATAATCGTTTAAGTGAACTTTATTATTTGATATAATTAACTTGCGATCTCACAAAGAATTGACGAGTTACATTGTTAAAAAAAAGAACCAGGGGAGTGTAACTGGCCAAAATCTTCGGTACAATTAAATCTCACTCGCCAGATAGCGCTGCGTAAAGTAGATCAAAACATAGACAAAAATAATTACTAATTTTATATGAAAACGAAGATACTAAATATCCGTATTACATTTATAGAATAATGGATCACTTGATATATATACAACTTCAATTTTATACAATATTTGTATAATTTTGATCAAATTTTTAAGGTTATGTTCCTATATGATTCGATGAACCGTGTGCAGCGCCCTCACCGGATGATACTTTTTGTGGATCAATTTTACAATAGCATTAATTAAATAGTTGCATAGGGCTGAAAAGAACAAAGGTTAAATTCAACAGCGCCTAACGGCAATAATAAAAATTATGATTTAAATTAGACGCGGCAATATTTGAATTTCTAACACCCTCTCTCAATTTTGACTCGTGAATAAATTTTAATCTTGCAAACCCAATTTAAGAACACAAAAATCATGTTTAATTTTACTGAGTGGTTTAGTTAGAATGTTTGCAGTCATTTGTTCTGTTTGTAGATAATTTAACTTTATAGGATGGTTCCGAAGTGCCTCTCGTATGAAATGGGACTTGATACCAGCGTTACCAAACGTTGCACCATGGTGCAACGCATTATATGGAAAGGCAATAAGTAAGACGAAGACAGACATACAAAACTTGGTAACGCTGCTTGATACTGATGTGCTTGGATCTCGCGTGAAAGACCTGATTGACTGCAAGTTTCCCAGCTGATTGATTGTCGTTGAAAAGAATGATCTCAGATAAATCTTTCATATTTAATTCTCGAATAAACCGGGATAAAAATATTGCTTCTTTTGCAGCTTCGGTAAGGCACATATATTCAGCCTCAGTTGATGATAATGCGACGGATCTCTGTTTTAGAGAACGCCATGATACAGCTGAGCCAGATAAATTGAAATTATATCCGGAATATGATTTTCTGTCCAAATGACAATTTCCCCAATCGGCATCAGCAAATCCAATTATTCCCATATCAGCTTTGGAAAAATTAATCTTTTTGTTTATAGTACCTTGAAGATAACGAAGTACTCGTTTAGCTGCTTCCCAATGACTGTCATTGTGACAATTATTAAATTGGCTTAACATACTGACTACATAGGAAATATCTGGTCTGATACCAACAGCTATGTACATAAGTGCTCTGATTAGTTCTCTGTAAGGGTGTTCGGATTTCTTTGAATCTGTATCGTCAAGTTTCTCTAATTTTGTGCCGACTGCTATAGGCGTGCTCACAGCTTTACAATTTTCCATCTTAAAACGATGTAGTGTATCTTATATATATATATAAAGTTATTTTATCATCGACTTGTTTGACTTCTATTCCTAGATAATAATTTATAGGTCCGAGTTTCTTGATGTCGAATCTTGATGAAAGTTCATCCTCAACTTGTTTTCTTCTCTGAACTTGTTCGAAACAATTATTATGTCGTCTATATAAATGAGTAAATAAAATGTATCTTCTCTATTTTTATCAGTATATACACATGGATCAGAATTTGTAGGTTGAAGTCCGATTAGTTTTAGTGTGGTATTTAATTTGACATACCATCGTCTACCTGCTTGTTTTAAGTCATAGAGCTTTGTTCAATTTACAAATGTTTTTGCCTTCGATTAAGTCCTTCATCATGGTTTTGGCTTTTAAGATGATATCGTTATCGGTTTCGGTATCAATCATTTTTATTAAAACTTCCTTTAGGAATTGAGGTGGTTTCATATATATAAGTTTATCGATATCACCATTTAAATAGGCAGTAGTATCATCTAATTGTGTGACTTTTAAGTTTAATTTTGCTGCCAATGTCATCAATAGTCGAAAAGATTCCAACCTAGTTATTGGTGCAAAAGTGTCTGTGAAATCTATACCAAGTATTTGAGAGAAACCGCGTGCCACAATTCTAGCCTTTCTTTTCAGTAAATTATCGTCGGAATTATACTTGTATCTCAATATGGTTCTGCAATCAATAATCTTGTTGTCTTCAGTCCTATGTACCATCTCAAATATATTGTTTAAAATTAAGCTTTTAGTCTGTTCATAGATTGCATCTAACCATTCTCTCTATCTGGACCATTTATTGCATTGTTCATGGATATTTCTATGCGTTCATTGTGACATCATCTTCTTGTTCCGCATGAAACAATCTTACAGGAAGTCTGGTTTGATCAGAAAGAGGCTTTGGTGTGTGTGTATAATGTACGTTATTAGACTTCGTTGGATGCCTGCGTTATTAAGGATTTCGTCCATTTCTTTATTGCAATATTCGCGGCCATTATCAGATTGGAAGGATTTAATTTTATAACTTGTCTGATTTTCTGCCAAATTTTTGAAAATTAAGTATTTTTCGGCGACTTCGTTTTTATTGTTCAACAAATATGTTTCGCACCAACGACTATAGTCATCTATGAACGTCACGAAATAATTTGCACCTCCTTTTGATAACACTCGCATTGGACCGCACACATCACTGTATATCAATTCAAGAAGTTGTTTAGTTGAGGTTTCTTGCTTACCAAATCCCGTACTGGACATTTTTCCGGAAATACAAACTTCGCATTTAGGTAATTTGTTGGTCTTGTCTTTATTTAAGCCAATTGTATCTTCGTTTTTGAACATGTCTATTAAATCCTTTGAATTTAGATGTCCTAATCTTTCATGCCATTGTTTTATGTTGTTTTGAATAGGAGTTTGATCATCTTTGATTGCGTTGGCTATTGGTTTTATTTTGTTTCACAAACGTAGAATAGATCACCTATTCTGTTAGCTTTTACTTGAATTTTGCCAACTTTATCATAAACTATAGCTTCATTTCTGGTAAAGATCACTTTGTGGCCATTATCAACAAGTTATCAATGTGAGGAGCATATAATGCGTTTTTTAATACAACAGTTTGAACTTTGGTTGTGATTTTTATATCGCCTTTCCCGTGAACCTGAGTAGCACTGTTATCTGCGAGTTTTAAATCACTATGCATTGTTTTTACATTTATGAATGCCTTTTTGTTAAAACATAGATGGGAAGTGCAGCCGCTATCAGTGCACCATGCATTTTGTGTATCAATACAAAAACGTATTTCTTCTGAATTTTGTGTATTATTACAAATATGTGCTTCTTCTAATTGATTCGATCTCTGTATTTTTAGTTTTTCTTTTAATCTGCAATCGATTTCTTTATGACCTTTCTTTTTGCAAAAATTGCACTTTATATCGAACTTTTCTTTTCTATATGTTTGTTTATCTTTTGACGATGAGTTCTTTGTGAAATCTATGGCGCAATCTTTCCAATTTTTCATGAATTGTTTATTTGGTTTCGTGAACATCGCGGTGTTTTGTTTTTCATGATTTCATTTCTTCATTCGCACTTTGTGTTCTATAATTTTTGTTTTTAGAGAATCTAAATCAGGCAAGATGTCTTGCGATTCTATAGCGCATCGAAAATTATCGAAGGTGTCAGGTAGACTATCAAGTAGCATCATTGCCAATAATTCAGCATTAATATTTATATCTATTTGCTGTAATTTATCGACGGTATCAAAAAAATCTGATAGGTGATGTATGTCGTCGGTTTCATGCATCGTGTGTCATGTCCAGCCCTGTGACACTGATGAACTTAAGCATGTAAAACGTTGAACTTCTTACAAGCCTCTTCCAATAGAGGCGCTGCGAGCGTTTTCGTAATTAAGGAGTTCATCATTATAAAACCTAACCTAATATAAAAATATAATAATAGTTATTTAATTGAAAATTGCTGTTTATATATAAACGATCGATTGATTTGTAAATAATTTCGTTTCTCTTGTCCTAAAGTTTAATATGTGATTATATTATCATTTAGAATTAATGTTGGTTATGTTTCCCAATGATCAGAGCCTTATTTAAACTTTAGCCAACTTCACACGAGGCTTTATTATGTACGAGAAAATTATACAGTGTCACTGGGCTGGTCGTGTCAGATGCTTGAGTAAAGATACTTTACGCGCTAGTCCTTTCGAGGAGTAGATTGTTTCCAATTTATTCCATACCTGACGTGAAGTTGCACATTCCTGGATTTGTTTTAATTTAGATGGATTCATAGATAGAATTAAATCTGCTCGTGCTTTGCGTTCACCTTATATCCAGGCTTTATGTGCTGTTTCAGCTATCAAAAGTTCTTCACCTGAACCTTCGAGAATAGGAGCTTTAATTTCCCCCGATACGTATCCTCATGTGTCATTTTTTATTAGTATGGCTTCTATTTGTATTTTCCACGTATCGTAGTTTTCTCGCGTTAACAAAGAAAGCCTAGTTGCGTGATTGCCGTCCGCCATTTTTGTAACAAAGACGAGAGAACAAGATTTATGTTTTTGTTATACACTTTCACTCACGATTGTTATTATTTATTTCTTTTTGATCACTTGTATAAACGTGTTATCTGGGCCCATAACCTGTTGAGTAGGGTATGTAAAGAAGTAACGTATCTCAATAATCGTTTAAGTGAACTTTATTATTTGATATAATTAACTTGCGATCTCACGAAGAACTGACGAGTTACATTGTTAAAAAAAAAGTACAAAGGTTAAATTCAACAGCGCCAAACGACAATAATAAGAATTATGATTTAAATTAGACGCGGCAATATTTGAATTTCTAACATAATTCTCAACTAACATTATTTTATATTGATATTATTTTACAGGATTTAAAATTTTATGTGAAAACCGCATATTAAACAAAAATATGTTTAACAACACGTTTTTATAATATTGTATAAAAACATTATATTACTGATATAAATAAATTTTTAATTAATTATTGTTTTACTTACTCTTATAAAATCTCTCAATCTCTTTAATAAATGAAAATATTTAGGTTAATTTTCTGATATTTATACATGGTATTCTAGATTTTAGAACAATCCTAACTGTAAAAAATGGCATATGTAACATCGGTTACGGCCATTTTTCAGGCCAAGACGATCGCTGCGACACAGTAACATTAGGTAACCACAGAAACTAGTGGCAAACCCATAAGTCGGATAGGGCTGCTGAAAACTAATTTTTTAACTCAGCCTATGTTCATATAGTAGCATTTGAGTTTTTGATCAAATGATAGTAAGATCATATGGGAGTAAATAAAGTTCATATGGGAGTAAATATATATCATATAATATAATATCTGTATACTTTGTTAGTAGTTATAAAATGCATTTATGATCGTATTCATTACAGATAAAATCAATTTTATATAATTAATAGCCATGATACATTAATTGAATGTTAAATTTTATTTTGGGGATTATAAATTTGAGATATCATTCTTACGAAGATAAATTAAAACAGTGATAATTTATTTAGAGTATATAATAATTTTAGATATTTTGACAGGCATGATAATATACACAAGGGATTAGTGACAGATGTTATAAAATAATTTATTTATCAAATTACATTTTCGATAAAATACAGGAAAGATGTTATCTATAAAATATATTATACTTTATGGAGAATATTTATATAGTGATATAATGTATGTAAGATCACATGCATTTAAGACATAGTAATTAATGGATTTATAACATTAGCCATAAATTACAAAATTAATATAATGGATGTGAGATAGTTCAATTACGTGACATATTAACAATTTGTATAAAATAAACATGCGATAAATTATATTTGGTATAATTTAATTTTATAACTCATTAACGATTGGGATAAATTCCAGTTAATATAAAATAACTAGAAGTTTAAATGAGCATTAGATACTTCAACAGTGGTTATATTTTACATAGGGGATAAAATTCTAGTTAGATTACATGAAAACAGGATATTTTGCAATAGAGATAAATTAAATTTCGGATCATATAATTGTGACGATAACATGCATTTAGGATAATTTGATATCCCGTTTTTTTACCTTTATAATGTTATGTTATAGGCAGAATTTGTGAGTTTGGTTTTGAGTTTTCATTATCTATGATTGGCTCTTTCAGTGATATCACGTATTTAATATGCAGAATTATGAGTTATTTTCTTTCTCAATTAATTGGCTTTTTCAGTGATATCATATTTTTTAAACATATATAGGATTTGTAATTAGGGAGTATTTGCTTTATCTATTAATTGTCTCTTTCAGTGATATCACATATTTTATATGCAGAGTTATGATTATTTATTTTGTTTATATATATTCGGTGGATACAAAAACCTTGGCTTGATGTTTTTTTACCTTTATGAGATTACGTTATAAACACAATAATACACTGAGAAAATAATTTTCGTTATTACAACTAAAGAATTTGGTTTGTATTATTTAGTTAATAGAACCAAATTTTTTAATCTAACCAACTAAATGTTTGGTTGCATTTACTAAATCTATTTTTTTACTTAGTCAGTACATGTTTTATTTGGTTCGAAGTTTTAGTTGTCTCAACCAAAATTTTTAGTTATTACAGCTAACTGTTCAGGTCATCTATTTTTGATCAATGAAACCAAATATTTTTGGTACACTCAGAAAAATATATTTGTTTTTACAACTAAATTGGTTGATTTATATTGTATAGTATACTGAACCAAATTATTTAATTTAGCAAACTTAACATTTGGTTGCTTATAAAAAAATGAATTTTAGGTATGGTCAATACAATATACTTTACACTCAGAAAATAACTTTCGTTATTATAACTAAAGAATTTGGTTTATATTATTTTGTTAGTAAAACCAAACTTTTTATTTGCACCAACTAAAGATTTGGTTGGTTACGCCTACTATACACAATTTTGTGCTTGGTCAACATAATATATTTTATTTGGTTAGAAGTTTAAATTATCCAAACCAACAAAATTTAGTTATCACAACTAACTTTTTGATCATTTATATTTGGTCATTGAAACAAATTATTTTTGGTACTTTAGAAAGTCGTTCATGTGCAACGCAGTCAATGTCAGTGTAGTTACGCATATAGTTTCTCGCAAGCGGCTTGAAATTTCGACTGCAGCATATATATGCATCGAAAATAGAGAAATATATAAGCGATTTGTTTGAAAACGTTTAGTTATAGTAGACAGTGATGCCAGATTCGGCATAATAGCAGCAATTTGAACATAGTTGCTATTGACCGACGTTCTTTGTGATAGTTCTCGATTGTGTAACGGGCATACTGAAATGTCGGTAAAAATGTTCAGAGAAATGTTACAGAACGTATTTTTTGGATCATTAATTAATAATTA
>JABFQC010002987.1:0-14927 GCA_022817085.1 Psilanteris sp. ZL-2020
GTTAAAATGTTTTCTTTGTCTACATAAATTTAATGAATAATGGACGTCTATAATGTGATACCAACGTACAGTATTCATATTTCATTGTATATACCATGCTTAATGTAAGTAATAAGATTTAGGTCAAACGCATCTTATAAAGTTCTGGAAGTATATGATTTTTATTAAATTGCATTGGTTATTTTTATTAACATAGTATCCATATATTAAGAAAACATTGAAAATGTAATATTAATGCATAAAACAATCAAAAATCAAGTTAAATAATTGTTAAATTATACATTTTATTTCTATTTAAATCCATAAAATTCATTATAATAATGTATCAAAAAACTAAAGATCATGATTTGTTTTATGGCATTTTAAAATTATAATATTAAACCATATAATATAAATTTTATATATTTTAAGAGATTAATTGTTAATTTATCAACTGTATATAATACGTATTATATATCTTGGAATATATACATATATAAATTACATTACATTTTTACTGTATAATTTATTTTTACTAAATTTAATATTTTATTATTTTTAAAATAATTATTATTAAAACTAATTAATTTCACACTACTAGTAGTACTATGGCGACATCATAATTAAAATGTAAAGTAGTTATACACATGCTGATAATCTTTTGCACTTTTTAAAACTATTATACAGAAAATCTATAATTGCAGATATAACTGTACTCGTGCACTTATCAGCTCTAACATGGTATAAGATGAATTCTAATTCATTGCTCTAAAATAGGTGATGCTAATCAGTATACCACGCTATCCCCTCGTGATTTGTAAAATTAACATTATACGGTCGGTCAACTTTAATTAATATTATAAACCTTAATAGATAATACGAGGTGTTTTCGTATAAATTGTAATTTCGTAAATAATTATAATATCCTAATTATATAAAAATCTAAAGTAAAATTTATAAGAAGAATCTAAAAATAATATGTTATAACAACTATTTAAACAAATTAAAAAAATAAATAAATCGGATTCTAATGATCACAAAATAATAAATATTTATGTTGATTGTAAATATAATATATTTCTAGATTTATTAAAATCTTTTGAGAAAATCACACTTTATTGAGAAAATAATAACTAAAAATAATAATAAAAATTTTAGATTCAATTTTTTCTATCTCAAAACCACGAAACTAGAAATTATTGTCATTTGTCGTATGAATAGCAATATATAATTATTTTGTTGTTATATATAAAAATAAAATTCGCTTAAAGTGATAATGTGTCTGATATAAAATGAAACTTATTATTATTATTATTATTTATTGAAATAATAAGAAATAGAATTGACTTTTCACATTAAGTGTATAAATTACATGGTAAGTAGTGGAATTGTCAAAAGTGTGAGATAAGAAAGATTTAAATATTTCATTAATTATTTAACAAAATTAATAATATAAATTAAAATATTTAATATTATAAACAAATTTAAGCGGGAGATGTTATCAGATATTCAGTGTACCACGTAATCTGTCATTACCAAAATGACGAATAGTTACTTATCTACATGGAATGACGATACATATCATTTGTCACGAAAAATTTAATAGCACATTAGACATGGAATACATAGTAACAATTGTTTTTTCTTCATTTCATCAACTTTTTTAAAAGAAAATATACAAATTATTTTTTAAAAATGGCTATTTAGAAAGTAAGATAAAATTTATTTTCTTTTTTGCAGACACGATTTTCTTTTAAAGCTGATAATCTAATATATTGATGATACCTTTAACAAGTTATTATATAAATACACTTGCGTAGACGAATTGGCAAATGTGAAAGTAGATTTAAGATGCTCTTATATATTTAATGCTCTGGAAGCAAACTAAACTAAAATTACAAAATGCAATTTTTATTTGAAGCAGAATCATAATTCGAAACTTGAATTAAAATATCAAAATAAGACACATTACAAGAACTGCACGAATTATAATATTTTTGTCCACAAATTTAATTTAAGTTTTTTACATATTAAAAACGCTGTAAACTGAAATTTAAACTAATATGTCGACAATAATTTGAAGACGTTATATTGAATAAGGCATTATAAGAATCGAGCATTGACTAGTAAAGTTGAAGTATAAAAAAATCTGAAGAAATTATAAGAATAACGCTGAAAATAAAATTTTTAGTAGAAACATTAGATTATAAAATAATCAATAACAATGCTTACATTTTTTTAGTAACATGAGGAAAATTTATATGATAATAAAATTTATACCTTGAAAAAATATTATTACTTTATTTGAAGTACATTGTCTAATGCATTAATTTACATATTCATACTTTAATTATGCCATTAATTTAAATACTATTAATAAAAAGTATTTATATGAAATATAGTTAAGATTTCTGAATAATTTCTATTTTGTCATAAATTGTATAATATTTTACAGTATGTTTTTAAATTAAATTTTAAATTTAAACAAATATCATTTAAGTAAATAAAACCAAATTTTTCATATCAAAATGTGTTTATTATTGACCATAAAATTACACTGCATCACCAGTTCTCGATGCTATATTTTGAGATTGGGATTTTGACAGAAATTCAGCGAACTCCTGGTATGGAGTCTTGTTCAAAGGAGTTTCTTTCCATAAATCAGGTGTTAAGTATGCATAAGTTTTAGCGATGGCAGCATACGTGGCCTTAGCAAAATTACCTAAAGTACAGGTGGAACCCCTAGCAGAGGTGTAGCAGTCTTCAATTCCTGCCATTTGTAAAAGTTTTTTAGGAACTGGAGCAGATACAATACCAGTTCCACGTGGTGCTGGAATGAGTCGCACCTGTACAGATCCACACTTTCCTGTAACTTTGCATGGTACTGTATGAGGTTTACCAATTTTGTTTCCCCAATATCCACGGCGAACAGGCACAACTGACAATTTAGCCAAGTTGATAGCACCGCGGATAGCAGTCGCTACTTCTTTAGAGCATTTCACTCCAAGACCAATGTGACCATTACTATCACCAATGGCTACAAAAGCCTATAAAGACAAAAAACAAGTCTAATTAAGCATATATATTATATATATATTTCTATATAATTTTAATTCATAGATATTTATGAAAAATATCAAACATTTTATTATAAAATATGTTATAAAATTGCATATACCTTAAAGCGAGTACGTTGACCTGCACGAGTTTGTTTTTGTACAGGCATAATTTTTAAAACTTCATCTTTGAGATTTTGTCCAATGAAGAAATCAATAATTTCGTGTTCTTTGATTGGCAAAGAAAAAAGATAAATTTCTTCTAAAGAACGGATTTTTCCATCTTTTACAAGACGACCTAACTTAGTTACTGGAATCCATTCTTTAGAATCATCTTTTCCACGACCACGGCCACGACCGCGACCGCGACCTCCACGTCCTCTACCTCGTGGACCACCAGGACCACCACCTACACCGCGAGAACCAAAACCACCGCGGAATCCCCCTCTGGCTGGTGCTGCGTCCGCCATGCTAAGATTAATATTAATAAATTATTGATCAAATCAAAAAATATTAAATAACTTAATTTTAATATAGAATTAAAAAACTTAAATTCTTAAAATCCCCTTTTTGTAACATTTAAAAGAAAAAACAAATTTTATGATTCAAATGTCATAAAATACTTTGTATTTCTCACTTATGGAATGATAACATTATTATATCACGTCTAATACATTAGAATGTATGTATGCTAAGATATATATTTTTCATAATATATACAATTTTGTGGCATTAAATATTTAATAAAACTTAACAAGATTTACAATTTCAATTGCAATGTTAAATTTCTAATAAATAGGAACGATTAAATAAATATTTTTCGATATTAAAAAGAAACATTTATATTTATTTAAAACAATCTTTAGTGGTTTAAAATGAGTACTCATTTTATTTAATATTATACAAGTAAATTAATATTCAACTAAATTTTATACAGAAAAAGCATCAACATTTAGGTTATGCATACTACAAATATAACACGTGGTTAAAATATATTGATAGAAATGAATTTTTATATTTCAAATTCTTTTATGTGAAAAGATATATATTTTAGCAATTAATTTTATACATTTTTCTCTTTATTGTTTATTGCAAATTTATATATATATATATACATATATATATATTAAAAATATCTATATAACTCACTTCTTAGTTCATGAAGAAGAAGAAGAATGATGAAGAAAGAGAAAGAGGAACTCTTTCAAGACAAGGAAAACACATTAAAAACCATGAAAGTTCCACTGTTGGAATATAAGATAGATATAATATGCTTTATATAATTTGACCCGTTGACCGCAGCGCCACATTAATGTGATATATTCATTAGCCAGTTCGCTGGATTTAGTGTAGTAATTTAATTCATTTGAGGAACCATCTCAACACCATCGAAATAAAAAATATAAATTCCCAAGTGGAAATTTTTCTCCGCATTTTACCGCATTTCTCTGTATTTTCTCCCATTTTCCCGCATTCCTCCGCATTTTACAGGTTTTTTGCAGTTTTTTGTTTACATTTTTTATATAAATTCCAGTAATTAAAGTTTTTCCGTATTTATTGTGTAACTTTCCCGACATTTTACCGCATTTTCTCTGCAATAATATCGTAATTTTGCAGTATAGTAAAGGCGGTAATTTCTCCGTTATTATACCGTATTTTTTTGTATTTTATATGTAACTTTTCCGAAATTTTACCGTAATTCTTGCACCTTTTTATTATTATTTTATATTATTTGAACCAAACCGGAGATAATGTAAAAAAAATACGGCAAAAAAACGGAATAAATCGGAGAAAACCGGCAAAATGTAGGAAAATTTCCGGAGAAAACCGGTAATTTATTTCCACTAGGACTGGTACATTGAAGGTTGTGAGTTCAGTTACTGCGAGTTTTATTTTTTATTTATTTTGTTTTACTACACTGAGAAAAATTATATATGAAAATTTACTACTTATATTACGAGCTTGGACTTTTAAGCGAAAAACCGTGGAATTTACTATGTTTAGCAGTAATATTTTCACATAAAGCAGTACATTTCTGCGTAAAAAACGTAAATTTTTCAGCTAAAAAGACCAAATTTGATTGTTTGTCGCTCATAAGTCCAAGATCGTATCATAAGTAGTAATTTTTCATGTTTGATTTTTCTCAGTGCAGCATTAATCGAGCATTAAATGTTTGCATTATGTGAGCATAAAATACTACCACAATTAAATGCTACCATTAATTTAAACACAACGCCAGTATTGTGCTTTCGAAAAGGTAATATTAATGTTACATTAATTGTACCATTAATTGAGGGCATTCATGCTTACGTTATGCTATCTGAAGTCGAGTAAATGCTAGTATAATGCGAGTAATACTCTGACACATCTGCAACCTTTATGTTCGCATTATGTTAGCATTAATTCTATTAAAATGTTAGTATTACGCAATCCTTATGCTTGCATTGTTTCAAATTATGTTATCTGGGACGTTAAGTAAATATTTTTATAGCCACTTCCTTAATAACACGATCAATATTCCAATATTGTTAAAGTGGTGTTATAAGCAATTTTGACAGATATTGCAGAATTTGGTATATTTTTTAAAGTATAATAATTAATATAATATAATAATTCAGGCGATTTTCTCATTTTAGAATATAGAATAATTTATATACACATAAAATATGTTAAAACTAAGTTGTTAACAGAGAATCATAATTCGGTTTCGAGGTTGCAAAAAAAAGAACTAGAGAATACCTTTAAGGTGGTTCTTCAATCGATTTTGACAGATATTGCAGATTTCGTTATATTTTTATTAATTTATTCAATACGTTTATTGTTCGTGTATACGCACATATTTTATAGAATTTATTTAATGTAATAGAAATTAATTTAAAATAATATTAAAAACGTAAATAGAAAACTCGTTTTCGAGGTGATAACAAAACGAGTTTACTAAATAAGTCAAGAATTTTATGTGCAAATTTATATTTATTACACAAAAATATTTTCCCATCATTAAAAAATGTGCGCAAATTCTTATATTGTATAAAAAAGCAAATTGTAATACTGCAATAAAAGAAAACTATTCCATTAGACTTGAAGAACCCCCTTAATGCACTACCATTTTCTTACTAATACAGAAAGCTTTTCGTGTTAGAATTGTCATTACTTTTTCATTTGTTAATAATTTCATAGGTTCGATGTGTTAAAAAAGATTTCATTTTCGAGTTTTGTTGTGATATCGTCAGATACTTAACGTCAAAACAATAAATTTGAAATAAATATAAAATGGTTATATTAAATAGAACTGTACTAAAAGTAAACACATACCTTGCTACATTTATATAAACTTTATGGAAACAAGGCTCCTCATTTTAATATGAACTTTATATAAAAATTTATTTCAGGGTCGATATTTTATGCTAAGAGTTAGCGAAAAAAATTCAGAAGAGCGAACTCATGGATTCGAAACGCCTTCTAGAGGCGCTTGTCGACATTTATGGAAATGTTGCTTAGAACATCAAGGATTTTTCCGTTTGATGGCAACGGGACCACCCCCTTTAAGTCCATATTCGCGATTCCGCTCATATAGCCCACCTACGGGGACTAGCGAAAAATATTCAAACGTACGGCAAAAACCTCCACCACTGTTTCAGAGAACACCAAGCAGACGAGCACAACGTCGAGTAGTAGAAGGGCAAGAAATGGTTGGAAACTTCGTTGAAACGCCTATGATGAACCATAACATTGGACATATAAGCAATGCTGTACATTGCACTAGCGTTAACCATAATTCCAGACAGCAGAGTTCAAGTCCACGTAGCACCAGAAGCGCTCCCTGGACCCAAAGCCAACCTAGAGGACTTTACACCTCGTCTAGTCCACGATCAATCCGATCAGCGGGCACAGCGCCGCCTGTAAGGCGCATTCACGAAATTAAATTTAACACTTTTTCAACCTAAAGCCAGTTTTGTTATAAAATTAGTATAAAATAAACTGCACTTGTGACAGAAAATATTGCATATTCAAAAATTTTGCACATTTGCAAAATTCTTAAATAATAATAGACTCGAGAACAATACGTTAAAATATGATTTAAAGTTTTCCGAAGCCTTCTCCAATCAGGTATGCCAGTTTTATTAAATTCGGTAGGGGGAAAGTTCGGTGAATAGAGCCCCCTGCATTATTTTGTGACAAAAGTAATTGTCACATACATGTAGCTAGGTGTCCAAATGCAGCCCCTTTACAACGTTTATATATAAATATTTAATATTATTAGGTACAGAATAAAATTATTCACTGATATAGGGATATTCTCTTATAAGGTAACTACATTTTATGTTACGATGTGAGCAGTAAATATTTGAAATCTTTATTAGTGAAATTTATGAAATGTGTAAATTTTTCCTAGAGGAGAAATTTGTTTAAATTCAACGTTTTCAACTTAATGCACATACATTAATCGTATATCAAATAAAAAATTGTTCCACAAATAACTTTTTTAGTTAACGTTGTTGTTTTTGTTTAATGCATTCTTTTATAAATACTGAATGCTCAACTGAGGTTTCTAGACAAATTATAGGATACTGTGACCCAAATGAAATTCATTCCCTTATTCTTGATGAAGTACAATTTTGCCGTTCTCATTTAGTGACGGAAATGGCAGAAACGGCTAAAACCGCCGCTGCCAATGAATGTGAACATACCCAGACAACATTGAATTCCGCAAAGTTAACTCAGAGTTGTTGCAAGCTTAATCTGTGAGTAACTTATGGGATACCCGTGAGTAACTCAAATATTCCTCGGTTTCCGCTACATGGAGATATTGCTTAGGCACCACAGAATAATCTTTGAGTTCTCTTTGAGTTGACGCAGAGTTACCGCAATAATCTCTGTGATGAAAAAAAAAATATATAATCAATAGGAATAGAACTCGAAACCTTCAGTGTACGAGTCCAAGCATGTACCTGCATGACCAATCGCGACTATGAAAACAACTCCCAAGTGTACGTTGATAAGCAAAGTTTTTATAATAGCAAATATAATTAATTGTATAATTATTAATATAAAGTTGAGTATATAGAAATTATATAATTACAACTATATTCGCATATAATTAATTTTATATTAATAATTAAATAATATATATTTGTTATTACAAGAACTTTGCTTATCACCCTATTCTCGTGAGTCGTTTTCGTAGTTGCGTTTGGTCATGTGGGTATATGCTTTGACTCGTACACTGAAGGTTTCGAGTTCTATTTCTATTGATTATATAATTTTTTTTTCATTCCCGAGATTATTGCGGTAACTCTGCGTCAACTCAAAGAGAACTTAAAGAATATTCTGCAGTGCCTAAGCAATATCTCAATGTAGCGGAAACCGAGGAATATTTGAGTTACTCACGGGTATCCCATAAGTTACTCACAGATTAAGATTGCGATAACTCTGAGTTAACTTTGCGGAATTCAATGTTGTCTGGATACCCATAATAACTATGCCATTTAATGTCGATGCATTACATTCAATTTGAAGTACAATGTTTCCAGCTTCCTAAGTGTTTGCTAAAGATGTTCTTCTTCCGACATGGGGCATCACTAATGCTTCTCCAAACTTTTTAAGAAAATTTGATTTCCTCTTGCAAGTATAATTAGTAAGAGCCCGATCCAAAATATCTACAGCACCTTTAGTTCGATTATAATCTAAAATGTTTTCTGTCTATTATAAGATATAAAAGTTGTCTCTTTAGTAAATACAAATCTTGATGTAAATTTTTCTATTTTTTGACATTGCAACAATTCTGATGGAATGGTCATTTTATTGTTTGTAATACTTCCCATCATTGTACTTTTCTAACAGTTGCTGTCCAAGATCAAAAGTTGTAAAAAAGTTATCGCAAGTTATGTTACGGCCTTTTCGACTATTTATTAAATCTAAAACTACTCTTTGGTCTTTATTTGATTCTGGTTCTTTTTTGAGTCGTTTTACTGTATACATCAGTTGGATATTCCCAAACCTTCCAAATATAATTATTTGCATCATCACACAGTACTCAATTTTATGTCATATATAGCTAACTTACTGGGCATACATTGTCGAAAAGAACAGTTTCCACGAAAAGCAACTAGTTGTTCATCAACAGTAATATAGGCATGAAGATTATATGTTGTTAAAATGTCCATCCAATAGTCCTATAAATCCCGAATTGGTGTAAATTCTTGTTTCACGTCGATCAAAACACAAAACTCTTGATCTTTCATCAAATCTATGCAAAGACATTTGCAAAGTCAAACGAAAAATATTCCGACCTTTATTTTTATGCCATTAATTTTTCGTAGATGCATTATACGATTTTTGAACACCTGCCAATAAACATATTATGCTCATACTTTAATAGAATCTACATTCATCCAATTTTAATGTTACACACGTCGGCTTTCTACATTAATATTATCAATGATAATGTTTTCAATTACAAGAGTAAAAAGTAGATTAAAACCAGATCATTCATCAGTTATATGAGAAATGATATATTTTGTTGAACCTGATTTATTTTGTATTATTTTTTATTTATTTATTTATACAGACAGTAAGTCTATTTATACAATTATTATTTGCTCATAATATAATAATATAATATTATCATATGATCACGTTTTAACTCATATTTACAATATATATAGCTAGTTGTCATATTTTAATTAAAGCTTATATAAAGTATATGTATACGCGCTAACCAAAAATAAACACATTCAATTTTATAAACTTTAAGAGATCCACAATTTCCAACTGGTGAATATCTATATTGTATTCGTATATGTATTTACATCTTGTCAACGGATTATTTTTGTATAATTGTTCCTATATATTTTTAGATAAAATAGTTCAGTATTCCTAGATGGTTTATTTGGAACCTTGTATAATATCATTTGTATAAAATCTTGATAATTTAAGAAGTTATTATACAATTTATATAAAAATTTCATATCATTACTTTTTCTAACTGATTCCAAACTTAGGATATTTAATAGTGCGGATATATTAATATAATCATGATTAAGAGATGGATTAGGAATCTACCTAGTAGTTAGAGGGATTTACTCACCAACTTATTAATCTGATCATTGAATGACATTTTAGACTCAAAAACAACTCCCAGATCGACTTAATATTCACCAATTCTATTATTGTATCTCCTATGTTTAACATAGAATGGTTGTAATTATGTGAACGTGTGAAGGTAATTCCTTTACATTTTTTCATATTCAGATAGAGATTGTTAGAAGTACACCACTTCTTCAATAGATTATTTATAGAATTCTGCATATCTAAAATATCATTTTCATCTCTTATGGCTTTATAAATTTTCATATCATCGACAAATAAAATATATTCTACATTTACACAACAACTAGTAATATCATCTATAAAAATATTGAATAACAGACGTCCAAAATGTGAACCTTGAGGAACACCTGAATAAACTTTTATCTCATACGAAACACGATAACTGTATTTTTACAATTTGAGTTTTCTCACGCGAATATATTAAATGTTTCCAAAAAATGTTCATATCACTGTCAATGTCTCTCTATATGATCATTATAGCTTTTCAAGTCCCTTTTTCAAAATAATTTACATTCTTTCTAAGTAATGAAAAGTTTGTGTAATAATTATGTGAGAAATTCGTTTTCAATAATTTATGAGTTTTCTTATTTTCAATAATTGAAGCTATCAATTCATTGCTGAACCATCTTGGAAATTTGGTGTCTTTTGTACTATTTATGGAAGCAAATCTCTCGAAACCTACTTAGAAAGTGCCATAAAAACAATCAATACAGTTCTCCATTTCATATCACTAAAATAATGTTGATATATCAAATCAATCAAACGATCATTCATCTTTTGGAAATTGGACCTATTAAAATCATAATAACTTTTAGAAAAAGTTCCATTTTTACGAAAATTTATGTCAACGATATAAAATGCAAATGCATGGTAATATTTGTTGCATAATAAAATTGGTTCAGATACAGTTTCACATTTATAATCACATAAATTAGTAAAAATCAAATCTAACAGATCGCAGTTCACATCATTTCTCTGGTAGAGATTTAATTCCGCTAATAAATCAGATAATTCAAATGTCTTTTTTCTACAGTTTGAGTCCGCTTGAGGATTAAATGTTGCAAAACAACAATATCAACCGTTTTTCCAATTTACACGTGGTAAATTCAAACTCAAACTCAAAGATTCAGTTACTGATGCAGTAACAGAGATAGTCACAGATCTAGTTACTGCGATTCCGAGATGTATTCATTCATATCAGATTTAGTGCGTAATATATTTACAGATGAATATCTTCCAATCTATTATAATAAAAATAAGAATTTTGTATTTAAATCATTACCGTCTTTGGTACTACATTTTATTTCATTTTATATATATAAGATGATTCTCTATAGAATTTTATTTTAATTTTGGTATAACATAAATAAACTATGCGTTGCTCTGTAAACAAAGATTTTTTTATTTCAATAATTTGCACATTAAAAACATAACGTTAAGATTACACTAATACACCACCCACCTGTAAACAAAGAAACGACATAAAAAGTTTATTTATTAAGTTTATATTATTTTTGCACTACTCAGCGACCACACAGTCGACTCCTTGGATTCTCCCATGATTGGCAACAGCGCGGAGAGCAGTAAAGCTTGAAACCATCAATCGAGCGGCAAAACTTGAAAAACCACAAATTGAAGAAATAAATTTTCTTTACATATAGTAATAATATTAATTAAAATAAAAATTAAACAAATAATATATGGAATAATTATCACAAATAAATTTATACAATGAATAAACACATAAAATGTTTATATAGGATTAAAAATTTGTCATGTATTAATGTTTTGGTTATATTAAATATTATGTTAGTGTACAAATAATATTTATTATATTTCATAGAATTGTGTCTGTTTATTAATAACGGCATTATTTGTAATTTACATATCTAAATTATATAATAATTTTATTGAAAATGTTTACACGTTTTCAAATTAAGAATGAATAGTTTAGTACACTGACTCACGTCAGCATGTACTTTTTTGTCTTTTGATAACATTTTATCCTTTAGACTAACAAAATGCTTATTTTCTTCGTCATTCTCAGATGATGAATCAATTTTAGGTAAATTATCTATTTCTGTATCACTTATATCAAATGTAAAATCAGACTCATCTTCTTGTTACTGCGCAACCATCTGAACGTGTCACCTATATACTTACATTATGTATTATACATTCGCACATCTAAATAAAACAAAACGTACATAGACTTGCGGAACTTGTTACATCTCACTTCGAACAGTATTGTTTTTACGCATAAGTCATTTTGGACCTGATCACTACTAGTATACATATTTTCATTAAGCATGTTGACACATAAAAGATTTTTTTTGTACTTTAATATGCACAAATAAATAATCAAGTCAATATGTTTCAAATTCGTAAGTGAAATTATAAAAAATAATAATAGAAGATATTTTAAAAACTAGTCTGGATCGAAATAGACCGGAAATTGAATTAGAATGTTAAGAACAAATCCTATTTGGGCGCCTAGTTACGTGTTTGCAAAGTTGTTTCTTTTAGCAAACAGGGAAAAGCTTTGCCCCAACCTCCCCTTTAAAAAAACTAACAATACTCCTGTACAAGAATCACGGAAGCCCCAGCTTAATATTTTACGGGTCTCCTCAAAAGCCTTATTATATATCTGCGTCGATTTGAGGGGAGGTCTTCAACTACAACTACCATCCGTATAATATTTAACATTACGTAAATAGAAAATGAGATGGCCACTCAATGAATAAATAAAATACAAGGCTCATTAGGCACACTTATAATATATATCTGATTGGTTTAAATTTAATAATTACTTTGCAGTTCTTAAGTAAACTTCATCGACGAAGTAGCTCAGTGGAGAGCCAAAGTTCAGGCGACAGTCATAGTAGAAGCGGACATCGTAGACGAAGTCATAGTCATAGTCATCGACGTCACAGTAAGCATTCTGACTGTGAATCAGAAATTTCTAGAGGCTCAGAATCAAGATCAGGGCACCGTAAACATCGCAAGAAACATAGAAGTTTACGTCACTCAAGGTGTTTTGTTTATTATATAAGAACAGCATTATTTTCAACAAAATATAAATAATATAAGATATTATAAAATAAATTTAAAAATATATAGCATTTATATATTTATTTGCGAAGTGAACAATCTCATTATTTTTGTTGAAATAATTTAAAACAATACATATCATATATATCATATTAATGGTTTTATATTAAGTATCAAATTATATTAAAACACCAGTTCCTAATTGATTGTATAGTTAAGTAAACCTTTCCATGTAGAAAAAACGGTGAATCTTTATAAACAGGCCAAGCTTGGCCCAATATTGGCAAACATTAATGGGTTTCAACTTTGGACTAATATCCCATGTAGAAAAATCTGTGGTCTGCCAGTTCTAAACGACTGGCCCAAGCTTGGCACAACCTTGGATGCCAACCGTTGGAATAAAACGCCAGTTACCTCCGGCCCAAGGTTGGCAGCCGACTGTTCACCGTGTAGGTCAATATCATCATTAAAATGTACTTGTGATTAGTTCGCGCTTGTGGTTAGAGTGGCAAAGACGGAAACTACCATTTGAAAAAAAAGTCAACGGTCGGCTACCAATATTGGACCAGAGTAAACTGGCGTTTCATCCCAACGATGGGCTATCATTGACAACTAATGGTCAGCCAACCGTCGACAGTGTTGGGCAAAGATGAACTTTGCCCAAACATCGTCCTGGAAGAACCAGACTTTGACGCTAGCTTGGTACAAGTTCGGGACAATCTTTCAAATGAAATAAAGGTTAACTCAGTCTTTGACCAGCTATGGGCCAAGCTTGGGCTGTTTATTTTTTTCTACGTAGGATATCTACTAGACTACTAATAACTTCAACTTAGAATATATCGACCACATGGATATAGGTATAGCAGCAGTGAACAAACAGAAAGAGGTTAAGCAGCATATATCATAGACATTAAACGGCTATGTGACCGTTCTTTAAAAGTTTAATAAATTATGTTGTCACAAGGATTTAACATATATAAATATATTAATGAGATATGTAAAAAATGTATGTGTTTATGTAAATTAATTATTTATTAATTTTTTTATTTTTACTTCATTTCACCCAAACTTGGGCCAGACTTCAAAACCCAATATTAGTGCCAAGGTTGCGCCAGAGTAATTTAACGTTTCATGCCAGAGATTGACCAAAATTGATTGTCAAACATCGACCAATCTTCGTCAACTCTGGGCCAAGCTTGGGCCGTTTATTTTTTTCTACATGGATTGTGTCAAGTTTTACTATATCCAGTGACTAAGTAGAATCTTGTCAGAACAAATATTTTTATCCTCTGTTACCGTTAATTAATCAAAACCAAATTATGAAACAATCAGAACTTTACTTACACGGATATATTTATAATTTTGTGAAGTGCCCCCCAACACCCTCCTTAAGCATCTAGCCAAACCCATAACACGAGATTCTAGGAGTGCCCCAGCACCGTATTTTATTGGTCTGTCCTCAAAACTGCAACCCGCATAAACAATAACATTGTTAAATAGTAAACAAAATGGCTTCCTGTCCTTGAAACTGCCGTTAGCCAAATTTATATAAAATTTATACTTTTTATATAAAACAAGTCGATTATGAATGTTGAACGGAATTGTAGAGCACCACTATCTTATATGTTATTTCTGTAGGATTTTAAAAGGAGGAGCCAAGGCATTTAATTAGGCTATCCCTGTCCCTATACCACATCTGACGCTCCCGACGACCTAACCCGTAGATCT
>JABFQC010002988.1:0-14927 GCA_022817085.1 Psilanteris sp. ZL-2020
TGTCTTGAATCGAGACATTTTCATGCAAAAGACATAAATAGTATCTAATAATAAGACACTTATAATATCTTTTCTATAAAAATGTCTTGACTGAAGACATTTTTGTAACGCCAGTTTTTACAGTGTATATTCGAGAATACACATTCAAAGTTAAAACGATATGTTTAAAAGTTTTAGTAAAAATAATTTGATTCGTGCGAAAATGGAAATTTCTGCACTTTTCGAGATAGAAAGAAGGCTGAAATTAAATCAAATTGCTGCGTTTTTTCGAGATTCAACGCACTGCTAAAAAATATAATACACGTGTCTTATTTAAGATACAAAGCGACTTAATTAAGACGCCTAGGTGTCTTAATCTAATGGACAATATTATGTATGAAGCTGATGAATTAAATAAGTCACTTTGTGTCTTAAAATCGTGACATCTAAGACACTTTTTTTAACAGTGCGGAGGCTTAAATTTTTTACTCGGGAATTGTCTTCTTTTTATCATTTTTAATTTAAATTATTCTTTAGGTCGAAAGATATAATGTGCTGTCAGAAATATCTCAATCATTATTTATGATAAGCGTTACATTTAAACCTATAAAGAGTGCTGTGACGTTTTAAAATGAAAAAATTATTGTACATTTTATGAATTAATAAATTGTTATTGTGGTTTGTGTTATGTTAAAATATTTATATCAATTTATTTCTAATATTGATTTTGCGTACTTATTATGAGAATCTTTTGCTTAAAATGTCACTTAATCCAAGTTAACACTGTTAAAACCTACGTTACGAAAATGTCTTATTTCAAGACATTTTTATAGAACAGATAGTATTAGAGTGTCTTATTATTAGATACTATTTATGTCTTTTGCATGAAAATGTCTTGATTTAAGACACTTGTTTTAGTAGTGAATTTGAGTGTACTCATACAAAGTTGGTACTGTACTCATAAACGCAGTTTAACTTGATTGTATATATGAATCAATAATAAATCTAAATGTAAAAATTACTATTAGAAAAATATTGTGGGTTTAAAATAGAAACACTATATTATAATGGTTTGCATTATATCCGTCTTTTCTTATTACAGCAAAAATAGCATAGTTGTATTTGTCTATTTATAAATTCATTAATACATTTTTTTAAATGTAGTTTAACAAACGCGTTGATTCTGTAATAAAGATTTAATTATATATATTTATAATAAGAATCGTGTAATATTATTCTGTTTCAATATAATAAATAACTTGAGTATAATAATGAACAATTTTTGCAATTACTGAAATGAATTATTATATATTCTCTATTATATTATAAATCAATAATAAGATGATTTAGAAAAATTATTAGCTCACCTTATAATATTATTAATACGAGAACAACTCGTAAAAAAAAGAGTTGATATTAAACATGTTCCAAAAATAATAATGTTCATGAATAATGACTTAAAATATTTTTACTGTCAAGTTAAATTAATCGACTTCACAATAATTTGTATTTACCTACAATTTATCATTATTATATTGCATGGAGTAATTGGGATCGTTCAACATTATTCATCATTGAGCTGTTTCTGGCTTTCATGAAGATCATTTAATAAAATATTAATAAGTAACACCATTATTGCGTTTTTATAAAAACTTTTCACCTTTTCTAGTTTCATTTGCACAGGCTCTTACTAATTAAAATTAGAATAACAAATATATACATATATACGTATTTATAATATTTCAGTACAGTAAATGTATTGAGATTATATACAAAAAACAATTATACAGAATGCAAATATAACATTGTAATTTCAACTAAATTAATGCATGAATAAACCAACATTTAATATAATAACATAAGAATATATATAACAACTACAAAATTAACTATACACTGAAAAAAATAATCTTAAAAATTTTACAAAACTAGATCGTATCTAGTTTTAACAACATCGTACAACGAATGTTGGTGCAATCAAGACAATGTCTGTTCTGAAAACTGCGTTTTTTGGAGCAAATCGATCCAAATGCATTCTACCTCGACCAAACAGAAAGTGGCGTGAGATTTGGCATTAAGGAACTCACGGCGTGGCGTGCTTTTTGACCGTCTCCGCGACATTATGGCATCGTGCGTTTCCCGTTAATGTGATTTTTATCGTTTTCTCCCACGATCGAGCTTCCTCCGCGCGCCACAATACTCGGAACGACGTTCCCCCCCACCCCCCAACTCGTGTGTACTCTAAACACGCCTTGTCCCTAACCTAATACAACCGGAGTTGTGCTGAGTAACTCGTTTCAGACTAGCTGACAACCACGCTATTCGCAGACCGGTTTGTATAATTCAAGTTCATTTAAATCTAAGCACACATTCTGAGACACGGAGCTTTGCCATCTCACGAACAACTATCTTGGATTTATAGCGTGAGAATGGCGAACGTTTAGTGAAGATGTATGCATATTCGCGGGGTATTGGGCCGATAAATATTTTTCGCGAATTGCAGCATTCGATCGGTCGATCGATACATATTCATAAGAGTATTTAGCAGTTTTGACAAAGCAATTGGTTTGGTTTACTTGACGATTCTTATTTACGAAGTTTCGGTAAGTTTAGTCATACGCGATGAATAATAGTAAATTTATGTTTATTATCTTTTATTAATTAATACACGTAGAACAAAGTTACATTATAAAATATCATACTTATAATTTTATAAGGATATCATGATTATAGTATTATACATATTATTGTACTTTATAGAAATTTGACTTATAAAATGTAGCTAATTTATCTAGAAGATATTATATTGTATAGAAGATGCATAATAATTTTACAAATATTTGGTTCCAAATCCCTGAAATACCATAATGTATAGTAATTTTTAATATAACATTTTTCTCGTTGTATGCAAAACCAAAGAAAAAAAAGGATGAAAGATTCTGATTAGAATAAAAACATTATCTGTCCAATTATTTGTTATAATATTATTATACATTATTATATATTATTATTATATTAAATTATTAATATAATTAATATAGTATATTGTTTATTGTAGTATAGTGAAAAATAGATTTATTGTGTTACATGAAGAAATATGAAATGTGAAAAGTTACGACACCAATATTAAAAACTGTGTGCACTTAAAAGAGAATAATAATTTCTTTGAAATATATATATTGTAAATCTATATCAATGTAGAATATAATTATTTATTCAAATTAATCTACATTTTATTAGGAGACATATTATTTGTTGTATTTACTCCCGACCACCCTTTTTGCTACGCATATCGTAATTTTATCAATATATTTATTTTTCAACGTACACTTTTTGGGATAGTGTCGTTTTACGATTATTAAAAGCTTTTTTATATTCGTGATGAAATTTCTTTTAAAATAATGATTTCGTCATCGTTTCAAAAAAAGCTTTAAACCAAAATATACGAACCAATTAATTCTCGTATTTATTTAACGCGATTTCAGCACATCGCTTATATTTGATGATTATTACGTTTACAATTCATGCTTGATTCGAGTTCCTTGATGTTATTTTAAGACTTGTTATATCAAATTTCAAAAGTTCTTAACAAGGATTCAGAAATCAATTAATATTGATTTTATTATATACAAGATAATTAATCTGCGACGCAGTTTAAATAATAACTTTACACCGAATTTAATATTAATTCATAATATTATAAATTACAAAAACAGCGTTCTATTGTTAAATAAAATAACACACGTAAATTTAAATTATATGCATTTCAAAATTGAAGTATATAGAATATCGAAAAAATGATTACTTATTATATTACCATTTATGATTATAAAGTTTCATATAATTTTAATTTTATATTCGGACTTCATATATATTTCAGAATACACGTAATAAATATTTATTTAAATAATATAAATAACAAAATATCATATTGACTGCATTATGTCAACTTACCTAATAAAATACTCTCCTTTAAAATCAAAAGTGTATTGAAATTCATTTTTTTATTCAATATCCTGAATTCTGTTATATTAAGTTATTGGACGTCTCCAATTTGACGTCACTAATATAATGCTACTGGTACGAATGTGTATATACACACACAGTACACTATAAACATATTTATTTATTTAACGGTAACTTAAGATATTAATAAAATTCGACAACCGAGTGACCTTCAGAATCACAATTCGCTTCTTTCCCTCGAAATCCGTACTCTCGTCACGCGCATTAGTTAATTAAACTAAACATTCATAACAAGCCTTGCGCAAATATTCTGCTACAAACTGTTATTCGATTTCCGTCATCCGCTGTTCAAACAACTCATTATAAAAATATAAGCACGATAAAAAACGCGATACCATCGTTCGTATCCCCCGCGGTCGCATCTTCCGAACGGACCCATTCAATTACGCGGTCGTCGTCGAGTTTGTTTCTCCGATTTATCATCGGCACGATTTCAAAACCCGTATCTATTGATCGCATTATCTATTCAAGCGGTTCTATTTAAATCGTCAAATTGTTCGGCGGACAAAGCGCGCACGAACGGTTTAATCGGGAGAGTTTCGGGCGATCGGGACGCGGCAGCCGAAGTTGAAAAGAAGGACCGAAGAGGGCCGAGAAGGAGCAACAGAAATTGGGCCTTCGTGTTCCTTTTTGTCGGTCCTCTTTCCTTGTTTTTGCTTCGGTATACTAAATCAGTGGGTTGCAAACGTAATATTACCGCGGCTCTTTGGGTCTCGAGTCCAACCAGTGCTTTCAAACGATTAGGGTTGCTCCCTAGTCAGGGAGGCCTTGACCTCTACCGGTCGACCTAGAACGCCCGCTCCGGACTGTCTGTCTACTAGGGCATTCGGGCGCAATTCAATGGGGCCCGCGCGCTCCCGTTGCATTATATTTTGACAATGTTCTCTGACGCTCAACTAATTCATATTTACTGACTCGTTCGTTTCACAAAAGTTTTATTAACGGGATCCTTTGTCTCGCGACACCTCGCTCGCAATTCGCCGACGACAGCTGTGGCGGTTGGGAGGAAGGAGAAAAGGAGGAAGAAGAAGAAGAGAAGAGGAGAGAGAAAATGAAATTAAAAAAAAGAACTAAATAATAACGCGTAATCCAAGCTCAATTAAGTCTAGCGCAGACTAGACGCGCCTTTGAGTTCACGTTTTGCTTCGGCTAGGCTGTTGAAACGCGCTCGGCGAAACGAGAAGAAACGCGTGGCTGTCGCGTCTTTGTTCGGCTGGCGGATTTATCGGCCAATTGCACAAATCAGTGGCAAACAACGTCAGGGTTTAACCTTTGCGCTCTCGCGGGGCAAAATTGCACCGAGTTTGTACGCTCTTGCATCGCAATAGATAGACGGTTATGGCGGGTGCGCGGCGGTGGGATGCGGGGGCTGATCGATAAAAGCGGCAGTCGGGTTCACGAGCCTTATTCAAGGACAAGGCCATGTGATAGCAGTCGCGTAACCGCGAATGCGGTGCTGCCACCCCTGCTCGTTTGCCCACTGGCCGTTTGAGCCAGGAGCGGATGGCTGCGCGTCGGGCCCCGGTCTGTGCGCGGGTTTTTAATCTTTTCCAAATTCTACTAGAATTATCTAGGTTGATTAGAATTTGTTCGGCAGAATTGAATTTGATCGTGATCGACGGAAAGTAAATGCATTTTTGGATAAGATGGAAATGCGAGTACTTAAAGTATGATGTTTTAATAAGGAAACGAATAAAGTAATATAGATCGTGTTGGATTAATTCGGGATTGATGTAGAGGATTGGTAATCAAATACTTATATAGATGTATAAATTCTCTTTATTAAACACGTTTTACATTTTTTGTATAATAATACAAGTACACGGGAAAAAATAAGGAATTAATTAATATAAAAATGGTTTATTTTGAAAATAGTCAAAATAGTCTAACAAATTGTTTTTAGTTTTAATTTTACAAAGTTTCTGTTTTGAATCAACACCTAGTCAACGTAAGTCATTATATGACGGATTTATATCATTATTTTTTCCCGTGTACAATAAAATTCAATGTATAACAATAAAAATACAATGTATAAACAATACATACAATTTATAACAATACAAATACAATATAATTAAATCTTTAAAACAATCTGATATTTTTGTACATCCACATGTACTATTTTGCCATTTCCACTGGATCCATGCACGTATCTGGGTTGATGTCCAATTTGAGGTGTGATAAAAATTCTAACACCCCCGCGAATAATTTCCATAAACCATACAAACCATACTTCCAACTTCATCCTCGTTTATCTATCCTACCCCAGTGACTCAAATAGCAAAGCCCAGTTTCGAAACGTCCACTCGTTGCCATTCCCGTTCCCGGGCAGTAGCAATCGCGTGATCCCTTTTTTGCGCGTTCACTTTTGTCCCCGTGAGTTATTCCAAACAATATTTTACAATATCAACGTGCCTAGAGCATAGCGCGACATCGTCGGGTGCACCCCGTGTCTGCCCGCGCCACCGTCGCGCCCATACTTTCGTCTTCATCGGGGACAAGTACCCACGCACTTGTCGCGAGCGAGTTCAAGTCCAAAGCTCCAGATTCGAGCGTCGCACGCACGGTGTGTGCGTGCGCTTGCATTTGTGGACGTGCAGACGATTAGAAAGAAGAGCGGGGAAATGCGGCGGGGCGTGGGGGACTGCGCGGAGTCTCAGGTTCGGGCGGCGTGGGGACGGGTGGGGGGGCGGGAGTCGGACGCAAGCGAGATGGAAAAAGAGGGGAAGCCACACATATTTGATTGTGACGAGAACAAAATCCAGTCGCTTTACATCTCGCACCGTGCATTCGGCGCACGCGCTTCACACTTACATGCATAGGTACGCGGTCCCCCGCCCCACCGGTCCTTATCCAGACGATCTGCGGACGCTGCAGGCTTGGCGCGCACGCGCCGCGAGTTTTCCCTTTCGCGAAAGTAGTACGCACACGAGGCCCGCACACAAGGGGCGACATTCTCGTACACTTTGTAGCCCTTCCCCTACGCGCGACACCCCAAATTGGATCGCTTTGCATATTTATGTCGGTAACTAACTTTCCGTTTTCTTTATTCCGCAATTTCGTCCGTCTTCTTCCCGGTGAGCAACGGCGTCGAGACGTTAACGATATTCCGCGCGAAATTTGCCGCCAAATTAGCGCCGGATAATGGCATCGCCGTCGAATTGATGCGTCGGCCGTCTTTGTCGCGCGCGAAACCACGCGGTGCGCGCGAGCGCTACGCGCACCGCCGGGGGCGGCGTTCGCGCGCGGGATCGCGCTTGGCGGGCAATTTCAAAAAGCTCGATGGGCGAGAATGGTGAGCGCGTTTACGTTCCGCGCGGAATAACAAAGTCGGCAACCGCGATTCCCATAAGCTTCGGGAAAAATGGCGTTCATGACTCGGACCTTGACTACTGCCGGGACTAATTTTTATGTTACGCGTGGTCTGCAGAAGTGTCCCTCGGACTTCTTTGTTTGCCGCGAAGCTCTCGATTTGAAGGTCGAAAGTCGGGAATTGTGGCGAACAATTGAAGTGGCTTCGCGGTTGGCTGAAAGGGAAAAATGTTATCCTATTGCTTGGACTTTGAATTCATGCACTGGAAAATATTTTCCGAGTCTTTGTTTGACTTGGATTATTGGATGCTGTTAAATAAGGATGACAATGATCGTGAAACAAAACAATAATAAATATTTTGAATATTTAAGGTTACGAATGATGTAAATATATTATATAGATACATAAGTCTTGGTTTATTGCACGTGTCTTAATTCAAGATACAATTATCTGATTAAGTGAAATTTAAATGATAAAATCATTCGAAACCCAATACGCTCTCTCTATTACCCATTAATACGGCAAATTGATTGCCAAATATTTCAAATTTCCTTTATCATTTCAACGGTTTTACTATACAAAATAGACAGTTTAAAAATGTCCTATTTTAAGATAATTTTATAGAAACCTTAGTTGTGATTTTTCGTAAACTAAGAAAAAAGTAAAAAACTTCCTTATTTTTAATTAATTTACTATACTAATGGTAATTTAACATAAAGATCATCTTCATGAAAAATTACGGCGCCATCATTTTTTCATTATTATCCTAAATTATGATGCAATTTTTCAAGAGTACAGTAATTTTGTTTACAAATTTTAAATAATTTAAATTACGAAAAACAACGACTCTCCGACTGCGTTGTCATATGTCTAGTAAAATTTTACAATCCTTTTTTCTCCGTGTTTTAGATGTCTAGATTTAAGACACTGAGAAGTGTAATTGATTTCACCCAGAAAAAGGCGCGTTTCCATAGTTTGTTTCCGAAAATGCAAACCACGAGATCGCGCCGTTTCACACGCGTGTCTTATCGTCGAATATCGCATTGGAAACAAACATGGTATCGCTCGGCGATTTGTATCGGCGCGAATTGCGGATTCATAGGCGCGTTAATTGCGTATAATGGCGACGCTTTGTGATGCGCGGAGCTCAATCAACTCGGGCCGAGCCGTCGGAGAAAAGAATGGTCGGTTCGCGTGGCGTGCATTGTAGAGAGTAGCCGGCGATGCGTAGCCGCATTCGCACTCTCACTTTTGCCGCCAGTGATATTGGCCTGGCTGGTTGATCGTCGGCCGCAGTGACACACTACGGCCGATCGCGATACGACATTGACATTGACTGGGCGCGCCGATTGCGCCGTTTCAATGATTGCGTTGGTTGGGTGAAGCGAGAGAGAAACAAAACCAGAACGAAAAAAAAAGAAAAAAACAAAAACAAACAGAAAAACCGAAGGAAAAGGGAAAAGAACAAAAAAGAAGAGGTGAAAAAAACGGTCGTGAAAATAAGCTGCCGTCGTGGCCGATAAGCGCGGCAAATAAATCCGAGCGACGATAAAAGCGCGATAACGCGCGTTCAAGTTTCGCGTTACCAAGTTCGGAGCTCGGTGGAACAACAGATACTTGAAATCTTATCGGGACATTGTTCGCGCGCGGCGCTACCAGAAGCGCGCGCCAACCGTCCCAAGGTTGGCCGATTTTTGCGCGGATCGGCCGCGCGGCGTGCACTGACCCAAGCGTGCGTGCACGCGGCGGAAGAAGCAGCGGACGGACGGAGAAAGGAACGAGCGAGAGTGAAGAGAGAAAAGCGGAGGCAGTTAGCGCGCGGCCGCCGCGGTGGGGGCAAAGAGGAACACAGATCGAATACACGCAGACGAACGCACAAACACGAGCGGCGCCGGCATAGGCGCGCACGGCCACACGGACGCGGCCGCACGGACACACACCGACACGCACTGCCGTGCGGCGAGTGTTGCGCGCCGCCGGGTGGGGGAACAGGGGAGCCTCTCAGCCGAGTGACTCGCGCGATTTATTTCCCAAGTGTCGTTGGTCGCGCGCACCGTGCAGCGTCACCGCTCCGGTTATTCGCAACGTGCGAGCCCGCGCCGCAATTGACAGTCACGGCCCCGTAAACAACGCAGCAGGGCGAGCCGCGCCGGATTGTTTTGATCGTGGTGCCGCGCGTCCTTTGAGTGTCGACGGAAGGGCCGCGCGAGTGCCGGCACTGGTTGGTCCTTTTGGTGCGCGGCCGGGCGTTTGACAGTGCGGGGCCGTCGAGGATTCCGCGCGACGGTTGGTTGGACGCGAGCACGTGCACGGCGCGAGAGTGAGCCTTCTGTGTGCCCGCGTTGGCGCGGGGTAGAGCCTCAAAGTGGCGCACACGACCAGAGAGCGCGCCGCGGAGCTGCAGCCGGACGTGAGGAGCGCCATCCGCGTGTTGCACGGCTGGTGTCCGCGCTCCGCGAGCCAGCAACAACAACAACAACAACAACAACAACAACAACAACAGCAACAACATAGCCGCGGCGAGACGGTGCTGATGGCTCCGCAGACGCAAATGCGAAACAATCACTCGCACCGGGGCGGCCAACCGCCCCCGCCCCCGCCTCCGCCGCCGCCCCCGCCGCTGCCGTCGGTGGTGGTGAGCTCGACCTCCAGCATGAGGCCGCCGCCGCCGCCGCCGCCTCCAAGAGCAAGGCCATCCGCGGAAGGCAAAGGTCACCACGAGGAACCGACGAGCTCCATCCCTGATCTCGGTAAGTTGCGTGGACCGGTCGGGACGCGCACTATTTGGATTTGGCCGAAGGTCTCGCCAGATAACGCGCGGAGTTATCGGATTTGGTGCCGGTGGTTGCAGGATGTTGCGTCGACGGGGATGCTTGCGTCCGATGATTTGAGACGCAAGATATGTTGTTGTGGGAGCGCAAGTTTGGTTATTAGGGTTATTGAAATATCCGGATCGGAAGGGTTTTGATGGTTTTCGGATATGTTTGGATGAATTATGGTTATATTTATTTGTGTGTGTGCGCGTGGCGATTGGTTATAATGGAGCGATTTTTTATTGCAGTCAGTTTGGTTGAGTTGACACGACAGGGATGTGGCTTTTTTGGCATATATATATATATATTTGCTGAAGATAATAGACATATATTTTCGACGTTTCAAAGTCAAAAGTCGCTGCTTGGAGATGTCTACTTCTTCGGAAAGTTTATCTGCACATGCGTCATAACGTTATTTATACGAAACTTAAATCTTTGCAATTAAACACCACCGTAACCGTGGTGATATTAGTAACGCGTAATGCGAATTCATATAATTCGCACTGCTGAAGTATCACCGAAATGTCAGACCTTTTTGAATGTGGTTGCAAAAATTGAATATTTTTTAATATAAATTTAACTTTTTTCCAAATCACGTAACTTTATATGGAATATATAATGTAGTTATTAAATACCATATCAAAGAATTATCGCGAATATTTATTACAAGACAATGTTAACGAAACCATTGCAGTGGATTATTCTCATTAACTTTCACTTATTTAATCATTAATTCCACTAAATTGTCGAATAATTATTAAGCGTTCAAATCAAATATATTGTAAATATGATTATATAAGGAACATAAAAAACTAATGAAGTTTTTATTTCAATTCAAAACATGATATATACATTCCAAAAGTTTTCCATTCAAAATTAAATGAATCAGAATAAGCCATGCACAAATTCAGTCAGATCACAATGCAAAATAGAACGTAACAAAGATTCACTTCTTAGTCATGCTACTTAAAACAATTAACAATCAATACAAAGTCTAATTATCATAAATCCTCCCAAAACCAAACAAATACCCCGAACAGATATCCATCCGCTCTGCAAAAACCACTGCAATAAAACCGTCATAATTTAAAACACCAACAGTCTTTTGGTTTCTTAAAGACCCAATTGGCTCAATAAACACACCAGCAGTCTTACGAGTCAATCGTCTTGTTAAGACACCAGTGTCTTAAATCAAGACACCTCAACAT
Source organism: Psilanteris sp. ZL-2020 (assembly GCA_022817085.1). NCBI lineage: Eukaryota > Metazoa > Arthropoda > Insecta > Hymenoptera > Scelionidae > Psilanteris > Psilanteris sp. ZL-2020. The sequence continues at coordinate 11,340 of JABFQC010002988.1, forward strand.
CACTTAAAAGTCGCCGGGAAAAACTCAACCCGAAAAACGTCCCCTCCCCGAATTCTTTCCTTCATCTTTCCGATCGCAATATTTATACACGCAAATCGACTTATGGCTACGCCAAATCATCATCGTGGCAATTAAAATTCCTCGCAGTTTACAAGTCACGCGCGTACTTCGCGGCCCGCGTAGTAAACGAAGTCGTTGAAAATTAACGAGCGCGGTGTTCGTCAATTGTCGGCGCGCGCAAGATCGGGCACATTGTCATCGAGATGACCACGTTCGAATCACGTTTCGGGATGTTTACGAGCGCGCGATAAACATTCGACCGGATCAGGTCGCGGGGACCGAAATCGTGCCGCGCGACGATCGATGAATATCAACGAGGGCGCGAATTTTCGGGCGCGCGTCGTTGGCCGCGAGATCGTTCGATCGGCCGCTTAAATAACAACGCGTCGCGTTTGTCGGTTATAATTATGAATCGAAGGAATGTTCAATGTTGTCGATTTCATTTGTTAGACATTGCGATGATGCACTTGTTATCATAATGCGGATTGATTGAACCGACTATCGCGATAATATGATATGTTTTCAAGATCGTCTTTTATAGGCAGTCAGTTAACGTATATCGAACTAATCAATGATACCAACCAATGCCGTCGTAAACGCACAAAATCGGAGTGTTTGCTTAACGTAATGTTCATCGTTAAACTGAAGAAAAAAAAAACAAAAAATGAAAAACAAAAACAAACAAAAAAGACTAACAAAAATTAAAGAAACGGAAATATACTCGCAATATATCACGATTGCAACCGACGCCCAATTGCGTTTCATTCACCGAAGTCATAATTCGCGATTCGAAATGACAAGAAATCAACGAAAAATCGGTTACGCCGATGCTTTAAAACGATCGACCGAATCGTACGGGCGACGTATATCGGGTTTTATTTGTATATAAAGCGCCATACGAAAACGAATACGTTCGATCACACGTGACCATCGCAACCGCGATTATTCGTTCGATTTCCTAACGATTCGGTCGATCGCGAAAATCGAAACGCACCGCGATCGGAGGCGAACAGGTTTTTCGTTTACGGAAAAGAAAATGACTCTCCTTGTTTATTCGCGTTCGGCATCGCGCCGAGTTCGACATCATTCCTCTTGATAAGTGTCACCTACTGGTTCCCCTCCCCCCGCGCCGCTGTATTTTTCAAAATATCTCACGGTCATGGCCACGCGTGACGTCGATCCAACGGGTGCGCGCGCACGCGCCGAGGCATGCAACGGCCAACGCGTTTATCGCTTTTTGATGCATTTTTGCGGCGCGAATTGTAATTTACGCGCGACCCAAAGTTCGCCGTTTATCGTTCGAAAAAGCAGATAATGGCTCGTGACTTATCGATTGCCGCCGCCCCCCGCCCCCGAACCCTTATCGATCGGCCGACGCGAAGTCAACATTCGCCGGCGTCCGTCAGTCGTCGGCGCTTTCGCGGCCACGCTTTTCGGCGGCCGATTTTTCACGCGTGCCGAGACGTTGTGTTCCGAAGGTGGCAAGACGGACGATGACTCGGTATCGTGCGGTAATCTTCGCGGTGGAGCGTTATGTGCGCACGTAACAGAGCCTTGGCCTCCAGCGCGACGATTAAATCGCTCGCCGATAAGCTGGCATCGCTTTAAAATGAATTACTCTTTGACTTCGACGACCTCTCACCGACACGTTAGACCGCGCGCAGAATTAATTACATTCGCCTCAGACGATCGGCCGCGTTGCAAAAATCGATGCACCGACGCACCGGCTTTTATCGCGCCTGCTTTTCACCCCGAAACACCGCGTAGGTTCAAAAGCGTCGCTGTGACGTCGGCAATCGTCGGATACGTACGTCTGGTATATTAGTCCATTTCGAAACGTAAATATTTATGTTTACACGAGGACTTTATTGTGTTTACGTTTTTTCTTATTTTTGTACGTCACTTCATTCTTGTTGTTATTTATGTTTACGTTGTGTTTCGATATGTTTATGATGGGTTTTTTGAATTGAAAGCAATATGCGTGTGCTCTGTTTGAAAATAAAATTATGTTACAAGTACATTGTAGGAGAGAATTTTGTGAATTTTACTAGAATGGATAATAAAAATGGATTGAAGGCACAAGTTCACTCAGAAAAAAGATAGTACATTCAGTAAATTTAACTGTAAACTGTAAAATTTTACAGTTTTCAGAAATGTAATAACCATGACTGAAAATAATTAATCGATCCAACTGAAAAGATTAGATATTTTTATAGCATATGACAGCCAATTATGATACATGAATTAACAAATTCAGTCAATTTTACTGAATATTTCAATTGTTTCAGTTAAAAATGTCAGTTTTAGCTGCTTAAAATTATAGTTATTGTAACCAACACTGAATCTCACAGTTAATTTAAGTATATTAAGTAATGCAAAAAACATCAATTGAAAAACAGTCTTGCATAATTACTTTTTTCATTGCCAACATAACAATATATATATTATATTCAACCTAGTTTTGCAATCAATTTTGAATTATAATTTTCACGCGGTGTTTCTTTTCGAAACGAAATTACAATTCGGCGCGATTAATTTGCACCTCGAGAAACGTAATCCTAACTTTTCGACGAAATAACTTCGGGAACTAGAAATTGTCTTTCATTTTCTTAATATTTTAAGGTAAAAATTCATAAAACTCGTAATAACCTTTATTTACATTACTCATCTCCTTTACTTACATTACATACACGTTATCTAAAATTCAGTAAAGATATTCGAAAAACGACCGTTTACTTTATTTCGCAATAAAGAGTTTATTACTTTTCTCTTCACGTACATACAAATACAATATCATTTAACAAAAACCAACCGTTGAATTCCAAATTCCAAACTCCCGCGGCGTTTCAAAAAAACCCGAAGTTTATGCGAAACGCGGCGCGGTTCAAATTAACCTTACTGCAAGTTCCGTAATGCGTTCAACATTCAAATACCCTACACTGTATACCAAAAACGCCAGCTTGAAACGCGACCAAAGGCGATGTCGATTTCTCGCTGATCACGGCAAATCCTTCGAACCGATCGTCCTGATTGTCCCCGAATTATTCTCATTTTATTCCCGTCGTTAATCAAAATCGATTAATCCTTGCGTCCGTTCATTCGAACTTTCTCAACAACCTACACTCCCTTCAATCCAGACATCGCAATCTCAACAAATCTGCATCCCAATTAAATCGATCGCAACTCCACACACACACGCACACATGTATACATTTCTCCAATTTTCTTGTCGTACATTATGAAAAGCGTTCGCAAAAACCATCGGTAACGTTACAATCAAAACTGATAACGTAATTTGCGTTAACAGTAACAGAGTATACATATATATATACGTGTGTTTATATATATGTATGCAACGTTGCACAAAACAACGCTCGGCATTGGCTCGTCGGTTACAAAGACTGGCGGGATCAAACGCAACCTTTCACCTCGTGTAACATGGACGCAGACACCCTTCAGAGCCGCGGGAGTTTGAAACTGTGTGAGTGTGCGTATCTGCGCGAGTACGCATGTCACATGTGCATTAGG
>JABFQC010002989.1:0-14926 GCA_022817085.1 Psilanteris sp. ZL-2020
CTTGAATAATACACAATTTTTAGTTTTAATTTCTATATTATATTTAAAACTGTCACTTAATATGTATTCCCGTATTTACATCTAATTTTTTTAGTTCAGCACCTCATAATTGTTACTGTTTATTTCTGTAATAAATTCGCATATGAGAGAGAAAAAATATTTTATGTCCAAATATAATATAAGTATTTAAAATTTTTGATTCAGTGTATTTTACATTTTCAGGATTTTTTGACCTATAATTATTATTTATTTGATATTTTTTTATATTCGTAAATTTATTCATATTATATATTAAAACTATTAATAAATTAAATTATAAATAGCAGATAATATAAATTATTTTATACATAATTACATATTGTTCTATCGGAATATATGCGCAATCGTTACTATACTTAGAACTCCAAAACAATCTTGTTGTGAGAAAGAAGTGTTTGTCACCATGATAAAACCATGCTCTGAAAAAAACAATCTTACAAATTTTATCAAACAAGATAGTAACAGTAGGAAAAGTGAGCAAAAATGTAAATAAACATTAGACGATATCATTGTTTGTATCATTTGTTTGGTAATATTTGACATATGTCTAAAAGTTTGTAACTATAATTTATCATATTCGTTACATTTTTGCCCACTTTTCCTACTGCAATTATCTAATTTGGTAAATTTTGTAAAATTATATTTTTCCGTGGTCAAACGCATGATTTCAGGCAGCACGTTTTCCTCTTATAAACAATAAAATTAAAATACGTGAATACGTATTCATGATACAACATTGCAGTGAAAATTTCCAACTCAAAAACCGTAATAATTCGGCAAAATAGTTTGCCAAAAAAAAACTCAATCACACATTTAAGTAGTTTTATAAACGTATTTTCATCTAGGTTTATTTATCTCTCTTCATATACAAAATATTACGGCCTAAACAGTAAATTTTTTGTCCGCAATAGGAAAATAAAAGAATGTATTTCCTAATACGTATATTCACTAGCTCCTGTAGTCCAACTACTGTTTGAAAAAGTAACACAGAAATGCAAGCCCAGAAATTTTGGGCCGAAAAGTACGGCGGCGTTAATTAATATATATATATATATATATATATATATATATATGCGAAATCATAGGCTTATTAGAGTCGAGCAATTATGTCGTACGCCCGTCTTAAGCCTTATACGGCGTGGAATGTTGCGAACGAGCATCATAACGATGTGGAAATAATGAGATGATACCAATAGGGAATTCAGTAGGAACGTTTGTAGTTCGCTCACTTAAACATATTTCGCCTTTCGCTGCAGATTCCTCTGCCCGAACGACACGGCTTTCGACCAGGAGAGCCAGACGTGTGCCGACTGGTATGACGTCGACTGCGAAGCCGCAACGCTGTACTACGCGAGCGATAACTTCGACCTTTACAGAATCGGCTCGGGATTAGAGTCGGTTCATTACGATAGTCTGCGTAGCGATGCGGAGCCTCAAGACCACCTGCAACGCAGCGAGAGCAACGATCCCGTCCGTTCTCCAGTGAATCGTGTGTCCGCAACCTCGTTCAAAGATTCAGGAAGCGGTTATTACAACAGCAGGAAGAGTTCCAAGGACACCACTTACGAGGAAGAGAAGTCTTATCGCCAGGACTCCAGTCAAGATACCAAGAAGAAAGCATCCACTGTGCGCAAAACGAGCAGAAAGCAGCAGTTCCAGGAGAATAGCTACAACCCGTCCACGTCCGAACCCCAAACGACCAAATATTACAGCAACATCAACCAGAGGACCTTCGCTTCTACCACGGCCAAACCCGTCACCACCACGCAACAACCTTTCCAACGCCACAGCAACCATAATTACAACAATTTCGTAAAGGAACATACCCCGACCACCACGACCACCACCACCCAAAGACCCACCACCACCAGCTACTCCACTTACTCCACTTACCGTCCAAGCAGTAACTACCAGGAAAACTATCAGACTACCACCACGGCCAAGCCCACTGTTAACTACAACAACCACAACAGCAATCAAAATTCTTATGCTTCTTCCACCGTAAGACCTTCAACTTATTCCGGAAAGACTTCGAGTGAAAATTATTCGCAGTATACCCAGTCGACTACCGCAGCTCCAACTTCCGGCAGCAACTACTTCCCCTTCGGGTTCCAGCAAAGAAGTTACAGCAACATCCCCAGGGTAGGTGGTTCCAGTACCGTATACCCTTCAACCACCGTAGGCACCTCGTACTACGACAGCTTCCACAGTGACAGCAACAGCTTCAGATCGAGCGCCGCCCCATCGTCCAAATACCAAACTCAGACGTCCAAGCACTACTCCAACGGCCATTTGGCAAATAATCATTCGCCGACCACATACAGCCCGGTAACCAAGAAAAGCTTCGACAACGACAAATCTGCCAAGCGCGCGACCGAAGCTCCATCCACTCGCTACTATGACACCACCGACGTCCCCAAAAAAACCACTAAATACAGCAATTACGAAAAGTCAGGCAAGTATTTCGAATCCAGCACGAGCACGTATGACTTTGGAAGATCTTCTTCTGGAATAGGTTTCAGTCCGTCCAGTATCAACCATCTTGCGGAGTCGCCAAGAACTACCACCCCGGTACCAAGGTAATTCTGATTTATACCTAGATTTTGATTTGCGTCGGAATTTTTGTGAATTCTTCGATTTCTTAAATGTTGCTTTGTTTTTTGTTTAATCAGTCCCTTTGAGTGCTGTACACTCTAGATGATATCCGGTATTGAATTCAATGGTAAACGTCTGGGGAATCGTACAGCTTTTAAAGGGACTGGGTGTTCGTTTTAAACGATTCCGAAGCGTAAATGTTACGACGATCATATTTTCTTTCCGTTTTTAAATTATGCTTTTGAATTTAATGTAGGAGAGCAATTTCAACAACAACTTTTAGTGCAAATGACTACGAGGCCAACACTCGAAGGCCATCTCAATCTCGCACCACCGTTCGAGGCACTACTTACGTCAGCGAATCAGCAAGACCATTTTCAACAACTGCGAAATTCACAGAGGGAACAACACCGAAGCCAAAGTCAACTAAGAAGAATGACTACGACTATGCCTACTACGATAACGCTGGACCACAAGAAGAGTACGAAGCTTTGGATCTTGAACACGTGGCTGCTAACAAGGAATCCGCCAAACTCTCCCGAAATTAGTTACCGACAATCGTTTTCATTTCATTCCAAAAAAACAAAATAAAAAAAAATTGTACTGTTACCAGTCCTCGACGCAGTGACGCAAAATAGACATCATTTTCCAAGCTATTAGAAATGTTCTGTTATAATTTCGTATTCGTTATCAAATATTCGGATTCTTGAAAAAATGTACAAAAATCGACGAAGAATTAAATCGGAAGTATTACTACCTTCATTAATCAGATTTGGATCCGTAGTCGCGTCACCAGGACTCGATGCAATTGTCTTGCATCTTGGTAGCAAGAGGCCAGTGTGACCAAGGTTCTGCGATCGATTTCGTCGACGCGTCTTTTGTTATACAAAATCGGATAAAACCCGGCGCCGATAATTCCAATCGCACATCTTGGTGATGTATAGAAATAATTAGAGTTTCGACTACTATTAATTTTGTAATCGGTTTTTTTTTTAGTAACGTTCGAATGTTGATTCGTTTAAATTAACTAGTTGCAATGACGTTATTTTCAAAAAGGAATAAGTAACTAGTTGCCGTTATTGTTATTTTTCTAGATATAGTAACGCGTTCATAACATTTTACTATACAAAATTGAACAAAGTGTTACTCTATTATATGTTTTTTAATATACATGTTTTTAATTTATCCAACATATACTGTACTCGAGCTAGTAAGAGAACAATATTTACGCGTTACGTCTAAACCGTACTTTTTAATGCCAATATATTCTTTACATTAAAACTAAAACTTGGAGTTCCTGCCAATATATCTTTTGCGCGTGTTAATTTTGTTATGAAAAATTCGAATCATGAATAACAATTTGCATGGATTTATCTCATGAAAGAGCAAATCAAATTTTGGCTGGAATTTACAAATTTGAACGTTGTAATCTATTACAAATTGACGATTCAGAGTGCAAGTTTTCGGACTGTAAGATACTGGAAATCAATATTAAAAATTGCTGTTTTAATTGATGTTTCTGTTTAATAGTCCAAATAATTGCTGCATCCTTGTACATAGATCTGTAATCGAGACGCTTGCATGGATTCTGATCACGAAGAAAATTCTATACCGTGCCTCGTTGCCTTTATTTTTATGAACTGAATGTATATAATATAAGTATTTTAATAAAAAAATTATTACTTAAGTTGACTAAAACATAATTGTTTTTTACATAACCCTTTTCTGCCACTTCCATGCTCTTTGTAACAATTGCACTTTGTTTCAATATCCGTATATATGAAATTGTTGAAATTGTAATTTATGTAAATATATACCTATCGTTACCTTGAAATATTGATTTTCAGTCAAATATCTGCTACCCCTTGTTATCAACCGTTGGTGAAGTATTTTGTATCTGAAAAATTGAGTTGAATAAATATCTTAGTGCTAAACATTCAAAGCAACATTTACTTTTTACAAATGATTATATAATATCTGATAAAGTATAGTATCTGTAATACTATAATTACAGCTTACATGATGATGAAAAAAAAAATCAATGAACGTTTATGTAGAGGATGCAGGTACGATATTTTGCGAATATAACCAAGAAGAAACCGTTTTAGTTATTACGGAAAAAAGAAACGAGAAACGGTAATTCCACAATATCATTCATATAATGTAAGTTCAATTTTTTTAATGAAAAGGCAAAATATGAACACATGACTTATAAGAAATCTAATCGTACAGTACAGTGCGTCGGTGTATTCATCGACTGAAAGATTTCTCTTCTACAAATTCATACCAGGCGATGTTCGCGTTCAACACGTATTAGCAATTTAATGAATTAAAATCCAGCTACAGAACTGAATTGCCAATTTTGAATGCAGCTACATTATTTGCATAAGAGAAAAGCCGTCTTTGAATTAGAAATTTATTGACGTCACTCTTTTCTTACTGCAAAGGTCATAGATTCTTCCTAATCCATATTAGATATTTATATTCGCAAAGTCGACAAAATTATTTATTACAATATTATTAAACTATTAATTGTAGGGCAGAAGCGTTGGTATAATACTTTATAATGCAATACGTTATTATCGCTATTATTATTATTATTATTATTATTTATAAGCATATCTTCGATTCAATGCCTCATATATATACATTTCATTCCATCCAAATTGTATAGACACACTGACAAAGGTACACCCATACACTGTAAAAAGAAGTGTTCCATAGAAAACGTTTTTGAAGCATTTTGGAACACTTATAAGCGTTATTTTTGAAAAACGTTCAAAACATTCTATTTGGATGTATACACTGAGAAAAATTATATATGAAAATTTACTACTTATAATACGAGTTTGGACTTTTAAGCGAAAAAACGTGGAATTTACTGTTTATCAATAATATTTTCAGATAAAGCAGTAAATTTCTACGTAAAAAACGTAAATTTATCTGTTAAAAGGACCAAATTTTATGATTCGTCGCCTAAAAGTCCAAGATCGTATTATAAATAGTAATTTTTCATGTTTGATTTTTCTCATTGTACAAACATCAGTATCAAAGAACACTTTAATAAATAGGAACGTTTAAAAACCACTTTCTGAACACTTGTTTTTTCATTTTCACTGGAATTTAAAAAATAATAATAACGCATTTGTCTTGTTTTGCTGTTTTGCTCTCTGATAAACAATCGGCGACAACGAAAAGCGACGTTCGGTTCACCTGCTGGTAGCCGGTTGAATCGAATGTATCCACTCGAAGCCACTCGACTGAAACGAATCGACTTTTTTGATCTAAAGCGTAGAATGAAAACGAACGCAGCGAAATGAGTTTTCGCCGCTTCGAGTTTTTGAAGAGAATGAAATATTAATGACAACTTTACAGGCGGCGTGCAATGGTAGATTATTTATAAGAGTGTGCAAATAAGACTAACGAAAGTTACAATTGCAAGTCGATGGAAGGCAATTTGTGTGTCTGCGTATAGCTCGTGTGAGTCATAGTTGGTTGTGTGACGTAGCGGTCGGATGGCCACGTAGGGTGGCGGCCTGGCAGGTGCTACTGGTACTGGTTGTGCTGCTGGCGCTACCACCGCCGCCAGCACCACCTACGCCACTTACACCACCGAACCACCCGGAGTGGCACGCCACGAACGCGGCACGGGGACGGACGAACGAACGGATGTTCCCAGGAGACTATTGATCGGCAGGTTGCTTCGTGCCCCTGGGCTTCACCTTTGCCGTTCGCTTTCGTCGGATAATGGGGACTTGGTACCGCATCATCTGGGTCCGCGAACCACCCCCCGTGTCGCGTGACCGACAACATGTGTCGTCATTTTTTGAGAACACGGTGCCCTCGAACAGATGTAAACTTTCGAGACACACACACGCGCGCACACAAAGTCGCTAGTGCGGCAATGTAAAGTTGACGAACGATGTCGCAAAAATGCGATTTACGCGAACGCGCGGCGCGAATTGTTTGCGCTTCGCTCAAACGTTTGTTTCAAGCGGCTTAATATTATGGATATTACGCGGCCGTGTACGGAGAACCACCTTAGTAATTTTATTAATATTATCAATCTTATATGTTCAATATATTTGTAATATATAGTCAATACACGGAGAAAACGTTTTATCAAGAAATACTATATTTACACTGAGAAATTTGGTAGTAAAAATTAGCATGAATAATAGTAATTGCACTGTAAAAACTGACGTTACAAGAATGTCTCATATCAAGACATTTTTATAGAAATGATAGTACAAGTGTCTAATTATTAGATACTATTTAAGTCTTTTGCATGCAAATATCTCGATTTAAGACACTTATTTTAGTAGCGTGAGCATTACGACTGAAAAATAATAATTTTTAACATGCTTTGTGTTAAAATTTTGGATAAAATATATCAAAAATCGCACAAAAAATTGTTAAAAATCATCATTTCTCAGTCATAATGGTTAACTCACATAATTTGTGCTAATTTTTACTATCAAATTTCTCTCTGTGTACTACTACACGTAGGATGAGGCTTTTAAAAATGAAAATAATACTCTATATTGCTGTATATATTACTATATAATACAGTAAATTTCATAGGATGTCTGCAATATTAGAATTAAATATAGTAAAATTTTTATTTTCAAAAACTCCATCTTACGAGTAGTTGTAAATATAGTAATTTTTAATGAAACGTTTTCTCCGTGTATATCGCGGTTGTGCGTATTTATACATTTTGATATGGAAACGGTTTCGATCGTTAATTGGGAATAAAATCTTACGATGAGTTTAATTCATCGGAGTATTAGCGAATAACGTTTAGTCAAAGAATATTTTTCGGGCGACGTTGCGAATAAGTTTGTTTTTCAATTTACATTGGTATACGATATTTAAAACTATTGATTGGTATTATTAATATGGAAAGTGTATTTAGATACGTAATAACCGTGGTATGAATGAAAACGAATATTGTTCGTAAATATATTGGACATATATCGCTCGTATTTGTTAGTACAATGGAGTTACGTTTTAATATTAAAATTGAATATTATTGCTTTTTATTAACGATAATATAAAATATAAAATTATATTCTAAACGATTGCATTTAAGACGATTGAAATGTCTGTCTTTTATTGTCATCGACTGCATTCTTTATTGCATTCTAACGACAAAAAGTAATTTTAAATTTAAAGGCTGTGGGCCCAAATGCTCGTTGGGGAGATTGATGAACAGGTGGGTAACAGGTTTGGGAACAAGAAAATTATTACGTGTGAAAATATATATGTAGTTTGTGTAGTCAATTATGACTGACACGCAATTAAAATTTTGGAATTAAAATTCCAAATATTATCAATTTCTAAATCATGAGAACAATCGTAGAATTCATTAAAAGAAGTTTCTATTATACAAGTGAGAAATGTATTTTTATTATTGCTTTTTTGATAAAATAAAATATTATTTATAAACTTTAAATCGTGAGCATAAAACTATACACTGAGAAAAATTAAGTATGAAAAATTACTATTTAAAATACTAATTTAGGTTTATAAGCGATAAATCTTCAAATTTACTATTTTAAATAGTAAAATTTAACGCTTTTGTATAGAAATTTATAGAATTGTGTATAGAATTTACTACTTTATCTGAAAATATTACTAATAAAAATAGTAAATTCGACGATTTGTCGCTTATAAATCCAAATTAGTATTTTGGATAGTAATTTTTCATACTTAATTTTCTCCGTGTATGAAACATAAAAATATGATTCAGGTATAGTTATAAATATAGTCTTATTGATATTTATTTTCATTTTTCTGATATATTTAATGATGAACGGAGACAATTTAATCAATGAAGTAATTCTTACAGTACACGAGGAAAAGTCGTATTGCAAAAATTACGTCGTAAAAACATGAAAAGTGGAATGCACAAAATAACTATCAATTTATACAAAAAAATGTTTTTCAGTTATAAAATACTAAATAATATCACACGGAAATTTGTATCACAATGTCTTGCTTTTATTAAACATAATTCTTTAACATGCACGCAGAGAACATTTTGTTAAAAACACAAACATTTTAATGGAATCAACATAACCTTTCTGCGTGTATACGTGTATAAATAAAAAAATATGTATACACTGATATTTAGATATCAAAAAGACGATTAACAATTCATTTCTATTTTATTTCATAGCACACTATATACATAACCCTAGTAATTTTATTAATATATGGACCATATATTTTCAACATATCATTCATATATTACTCATATATTTGTAATTATTATCAATATATTTTCAATATATTAAAAATATATAGTTAATATAATAATCAAATTAGTAGGGCACTGATTGATCATAAAATTAATACATTTACTTTCATCTTGTTTTTGACAAATCATTGATCACGATGATCCATTAAAAATTATGAAAATTATATTATCGACCTGTATATGCAATAAACACTATACTCTTAGAAATAATCCATTTGACGTAGTCGTTAAACATGACGAGTTTGTATTTTGTGTCTTTTTTAATCTATTTTTAAAATTCTAAAATACGTCAGACATGGCATTTAGTTGAATTAACTATATAAATAACAGTTTCAAACATTCAAAAAAATGCACATTATCAAATACAGGTATTAGAACACAACAACACATTTTTATATTAAAATAAGAATCTTAATTTAAGATACCCTTAAATTTAATTTATTTAAGATAAATTAAGACTAGAAATATCTTAATTTAAGACGCGAGTGTCTTAATTAATAGATTTTTGCTCTAAGATAATATTAATTACATATATCATTTCGACATAATCCACACTGCACTGTAACAACAGAAACCTTTCGAATGTCTTATTTTAAGACACCACCGCCTTAAATGAACGCGCTATGTGACATGCACAAAAAGACGCCTTACGAATAAGCCATTTCGAAAGTTTAAGACACCAAAATATCAGGCGTTTAAAGACACCTTAATTAAAATGAATTATTTTTTGTGTTTTTATTTATTAAAAGTAATAAAAATTTATATTGTTAGTTTGATATAAGAAAATTAATGAAATTATATACATCTATAATAATATCTTTAAAGTTATTAGTCAAAATACAGAATGTACCATAAATGACAGAAAACGAGGTTATGTATGATCTAAGGCGTCTGGCAAGAGTCTTACTATAACTCGCCAAACGGATTTTGTAAGTGAACGACTGAGAACTGTCTACAAAAAGATGCCTTAATTTAAGACACCTGTTTTTATAGCGTGAGAGAAAAATTGATCAATTTTTAATAAAAAGTTGACCAATTTGGTATTATATTTGTAATTATAGTCAAAAATGCATGGTTTATTTATCAAATAGTATGAAACTTTTATTATAATTTAACAATCGGTATACTAAAATTTAACATCCTCCGTTTGTCTTGTTTTCAATTTTTCAGTTTTTCAATTCATCAAAGGTTGTACAACTGTTTGTTAAAATTGATCAAAACATATTGTCAAGTTTTAACATTCTAACTTAAAATGAAGTTGACAAAAAGTTGATGAAAAAGATATACTTATTCAAAAGTGCTATAATGTGATCTATTGAAAAATTAAACAAATCGAATTTTATTATTATCAAGCTTTAACCTTACATACGGAAAATACGTAAACCAGTTTATCAAAATTTGATAATCCGACATCATACTAGCAATTAACATTCAGTTCATTAAAATTTAATATTCTCGTATTATAAATATTTGTGTTTCTTTCACTCCGTGCACTGATACATTTATTATCTCGGACAATATTTTTTATCTCATTGCAGTCATAATTTCTGTTTCTGTTTAACAGCAATGAATGACCGTATCCGTATGGCTGCCGTGTCCAAATTATTTTTTTCCGTGTACAAAATACTATACAGATTAGGGTAAGTGCACTCCTTTTGGACATTGTACCACTTTTGGACAATTTTAATTAATTTCTAAGGTTTATAATCTATATATGTAAGTTTTTCGCACTGAAAAAAATTATCTTACAAAATTTACCAAACTAGATAATAAAAGGAGGCAAAATGGGCCAAAATGTAAATAATATAATAAATTATGGATAGAAATTTCTAAAAATATGTCAAATATTACCAAACAAATGATAAAAACTGTGATATCGTCAAATGTTTATTTATATTTTTGCTCATTTATTTTTTTAGTGCGCTTAAGATGTGGCTTAATCTTTTGTTACAAGTATATAATGTATCGGTATTTATTTATAAGGATATATTAATATTATTAATAACTTAAAAATTACATTCATCGAAACAGATACTTCATATCTTATTAATACAATATACATAAGCGAACCCATGTTTTGTTTTTGATTAATTAATTATTATAACAGAGTATATAAATTTTTGGTTACTAATTTTTATTTTTTCTAATTGTTTAAACATAAAGGAATACGTTTCAAAAAAGGTTTTCGTTACCTATCATATATTATCAGCTAAATAATCATTAAATTAAAATAAATATTAATGTCAAAGTATCCTTAATGTGTCCAAAAGCGAGCGTCTACCCTACACTCAGAAATATTAAACTTAGAAAAGTGCTGTTTATGACACTAATTTGGCGACATTAAAACAAAATCCTAAAAATTACTGTTTATAATAGCATTATACTAAAAAATAGAAGAAAAATTTGGTATGAAAAACAGTATGATTACAAGAAAAAACAGTAATTTTTAGGGTTTTACTTTAATGTCTCCAAATTAGTATTATAAACAGCAATTTTCTACGTTTAATTTTTCTGAGTGTACTATGTAAAGTACTAAAATTTTCGTCGGACGTTTGCAATATTGAAATGAACCAAAGCGAAGCCTTTATCTTTAAAAACCCCGTCGGGTGGTACACTCTTAAATATGTTCATTAGAGGTAAGCTTTATTCACTTGAAGGAAGTCGGAAAATGTCTTGATATTTGGTTAGGTTAACGGGCACATTGAGGGAAGCATCTAAGTCATTTGCGCATTTACGTTAATCATGAACTGACTTGCCTCAAGTGAATTTTCATAACGAATCAATCATACGTTTTGTCTCAATTCCCCATATTAGATTGATTCGAATGAGCATTATTTGAGTGAAGTGAAATACAACGAATCAAACACGAACATTGGGAGAAGTCAATTTTTTGTAAGAGTGTAGTGGTAGAACACAGTACTTTTTGATAAAACGTTCTTTCCGTGTCTCGGCCGAAAACCAGGATCAAGCTTAGGGGCTTGAACTGCCCGAAAAGTTCGCGAGATTCCTTCGCTCGGCGCGGGCTCGCAAACATTGACGGATTTTGAAAAAGGCAACGCGGGGCGTCGGATCCGTGCAAATTGTCGCGCGCGGTAAACCGTTCGGCTGATTCGAGGCCGACGAGACCCACTCTCGAGTGGCGCGTCCGAATAGAGAGGGTTGCTGGCGCGAGGGTTGCTTGATTGGTCGGTCGGTCAGCCGTATGGTCCACCTGCGAAAAAAGCCGGAGCACCTGTCGCCGCACGCGCACCAGCAGGGCGACTCGGTAGGTGGTTGGATGGTAGGCAGGTTTATATACCTTAGCCGACGCACCAACAGCCTTTCCTCCCTCTTACCCTCTAGTCTTGTCGTCCAGTCATACAACGACGACACACTCAAATGCCGGTTGTTCTTTACACACCACGTCATACGTCGCAATAATTCTTTATTTGTCCAGTCGATTGATCGCCGCTACCAATTTCAATGACATATTTTGACCCATAGTGACCCTAATACCGACCAACTACGTCGATCTTTTGTGATATTGTCAAGTGGCACGCTTCGGTTGCAGAATTAAACGTGAACCAGGTATTGAAACAGTGTCATTTTGTTGTCCATTAATAAGTGCTTTGTCGTCGCGGCTCGATGGACCATTGGATATCGACGCGCTCGGTTCGACTCGCGCGCGTCCCTTATTTCGCGATGCGTACATGTTGCGCGTAATTTCGACGAAAGTTCATTTTCATATCGATCGATCGTACATCGAACGAAATGACGACATTTTCCCCCGAGTCCCGTTCGAGTCAATTTTTCGGCCGCCGAGTCGGGCCGATTTTGTTTGGCGAACGACGCTGATTCGACCAGAATTTCCAATTCGGCACTCGAGTCGAGCGATCAATTTCTGTACGTTAACGCCGTTGAAAGGAACGTAAGTTTGATTGAAATAAATCGTCGAGTGCACTCGAAAATTTTAGCAAAAACGTACTTGTTGGGTGAAAGATTTATGCCTAATATAAACGCGGTGTTTCCGTCGTTAAACGTGACGCGCGTTTATTAAACGGAAATAATTTCATGTCTAATTCTTTGGTTAAGTTCCGAGTTCAATTCTTAGGACTGTAATTCTGTTGCAAGGACGAGTAAATAATCTTAATGCGCGTTTATTGTTACCACTTAACCCTTAAACGCCAACTTGAGGCGATTCGTATATAACCGTAAGAAAATATAACAAAGCGCCATATGTTGTATTTGCGAAATAAGGGAAGATAATGCGAGTCCATTGTCTTGAAATACTCGCGCGATACTTTGTTGCGTGTAAAGAAAGGAATATACAAAATAGTGGCTTTTTATATAATTTGTGTATATTATACGCTCATAGTGTGTAAATAATATTAGTTAACAATAATTATGCGTTTATACAATTTTGATTGAAATTAAATGACCAATTTGCTCGTATAATTTATATATATATATATAATGCATATATACGTATATAGTATTCGTTATATTCGCATTATACAATCCCTTATTTCAATATTCAGCAACCACACCAAGAGCGCGATCTTGCATTATATTTCTTAATAGACTTTTGCCAGGTGTTTGTTAGTAGTTAATTGCAGGCACGTGCACACGTGAATAACATTTGCACGCAAAAACTTGTCAAAATTACTATTATCGCTTTGCATTTGGTATAAAGGAGGGACGTTGTTAGTACTATCTGTGATGGCATAACGGTCCAACGAATCAAACCTGATGTAATGGCCGTTCGTATGCGTTGCATGCGGGAAACGTATTACGTGTTACGCCTCACTGCGCAATTTGTTATAAAAATATATTGATGTTCCGGATCCGATCATCAACTATTTATTTATCCACGTAACTTGTTAACGATTGTGGTAGTAAAAAAATTAATAAAACATTGTTTCAAACAAAGTCAAATAACATTAAATATGTGATTTAATTTGCTCACTTGATATACATGTATGAATAATATATTTGATATATATGAATTACGGAGTAATGTTAAAATATATAAAATCACGTTGATACATCTTCGTGTAGTTATATTGGCACGTTCGAAATTTAGGGGAGATGAAAGATAACTTTTATCTTCCCTAAATTTGAATTAGTGTCAGTTGGTATTGAATCAGTGATAATTTTACTCTTTAATTACTAAATCAATTATAATTTGATACAGCTATTTTATTTTGTAATTTGTAAAATAGAAATTAAATCGCGTCGTTTCCATCGCAAATGGTTTTCAGATTTATTTGGTGAACAGAAAGTATTTTTGAACTGTATTACTTTTACCGGTCATTTATTATTCACATTATTTTTAATATTAAAATATATAAGTGTAATATAGAAACATTTAGATCGCAAATAGTTTATGTGCGTGGTAACAATAATGTATATAATGTAGATTTGAAGTATATTTATTTAGAAATTTACGTTAAATATTTTCATTGATGTTATATAGTTTTAATATTTTTTCTTATTTTCTATAAATTTAAACGAATTTAATCTTTTTTCAAGGGCTCAAAAATTCATGTTCATAAATATTAATACAGTATTATATAAACGTTATATAGAATATTTTGTTTATAAAAATTAATCTAGGTATTTATGCGTACTAAATAATATTACCCAACGAAAACGAATCCTATATATAAATAGTGACGTAAAAACATTTAAAAAATGATCATATATATTTTACTAGTATTTTCAAGTATATCTATTTTATATTATATACACTTATATTTTATATACTGTTACTATATTATATAATATAGCGTTTTCTGTCGAAAAAATTGTTTTAATAAATATGTTTGTATTTAAAATTTAAATCTCTGGCAAATAAGGAATAATAAGTCATTGAAGTAACGACAAAAAATAAATTGTTCATGGATAAATATTATATCATTTATATACACTGTAAAAACTGGCGTTACAAAAATGTCTTCAGTCAAGACATTTTTATAGAAAAGATATTATAAGTGTCTTATTATTAGATACTATTTATGTCTTTTGCATGAAAATGTCTCGGTTCAA
>JABFQC010002990.1:0-14925 GCA_022817085.1 Psilanteris sp. ZL-2020
CGTATATATGGGGAAAACACATTTTACGGTACATTACTTTTTATTCGAGACAATTTGTGACTTAAGATGGATTCCAACTTAATAATTCTCTTAGTATTATGGCTTTTGTCTTGAAGTTATATCGGGATCCAAAGTTCAAAAAATCTAAATCAAGCCAGTATGAAATAAAATCATTACGAGAAATGATTTGTTATTATTATATTAATTTGATCGAATACAGCTGTACTCAATTAGCGGTTAAAAAAGCATTTTCAATGAAATGATTCGAAAATTTATAATTAAAGGCGAAATTAAGAGAATTCATGTGATATTATTTTAATGAGAAATATAAAATTTTTGTTCCAATTATTAGAGTTCGACCTAGTACTCAGTAGACATCAAAAGTAATATATACAAGAGCTATTTGAACGAGAACCGCAAAAGTAATAGTATGAAACCCATATCAATTTTGTGGTTTTCATTTGAATGAGCTTTAAATAATTTTGTTCCCGTGCAACTGAAATGCTTTTCGTTTGCAAAGGTCATTAATAAACTTTCATAATGACGCGCGTAATAAATACATTTATAGAAAATATTTAAATTATTTTGGTATGAATATTATTTCAACTGTACAGTTGCTGAATTGAAGGAATGTATAATCGCGGTTTTTCTATACCAAAATTATTTCGTTTACGTTAAAATACTTTTCGTTTAATATGAGTCGTACAATAAGAGTTAATTATATTGAATTATTTATGTATATTTTTATAAATTATTTTATGCAATATTATCGTTAAAATTAATCATCAAGAAAAAGTTAATTATATGCATCTACATAATTAAAAACAAGTGAAATTTAGTTTCTGAATTTAATAAATAAATTGCACATTGTAGAAATATCATTAAATTATAATATAATATTGATTAATGTGAATTCATTGAAAATATAATTAAAAAACTTAAATGATAAACATTACATATGTCCACTGAATTAACAAAATTAAATGAATTCAGGATTAAGCACCATATATGGAATGTTCATATTTTGTTTAATTGTGGCTGATGCGCTGTAATTATAGAGATTTGAGTCATGGAATGGAAATCAATTGCAAAAATTATCACAACTCTTTATATATGCATTATCATTAACTAAAAATATATACATTATCAATACTCAAATACTTTAGTTTATTCAAATTAATATTAATTAAACGGCAATTAATTGTAATAAATTTTATTCAAAATTTTAATGCAAATATTGTAATGGATTCTACTTTTATATGTTTTGATTTCATGTATATGCTTTAAAACTTTATCGTCTATTGTACTTTAAAAGCTGCAAATATATATTTTCATAATATAGTAATTATTGTTATTAATGCTCACATTGTAAGGATGTTGAATTAACGTATTCCACCGACTTATAATCTGATTTCATAATCAATCACCGATGTTGAATCAACATCGAAAGCATCATTTTGCAAATATGTTAACGATACCTTGTTAACCGACGTCAACATCTCAACGTCTGATCAACGTCTAATTTACTTTACTTTGAGTAACCCTGATTAACCTATTTTGGCAAAATTTCTTCGGGATAACAATGGGCCAATGTAGATTGCCAATAATCAAACTTTTTAATTGTTAATGAAAAAACTTTCATTTCGTACTAAAAGAATGTCCGCAATCGATTGAAATGACATGTGATCGATCACTGGTCTCATTGCCTTGTCTAAACGCATATTTTTATGCTATATAATTCAAGTTCTCGTAAGTGGCAGGCAGAAATGTCTATTTCATGAATCAATTTGAAATTTCAAAGTACTAAATTTCGATTTTAGATGACTTCAAAGTACTACTTATTTACATGGTCATAATGATAGTACCAGTCGATGTGATAGTTTTTCAAAAAATGATCAAAATAATTTTTGATCAATTTCTAGTTACATCCTTATATGCAAACGCGTATTTTTAACCGATATAAGTGAACTACCAGCGAATGGCACTTAAATACGTCTAATTAATAACAAAAGTTAAATTTTCAATGAACCCATTTTCGACTTTAAATTACTTTAAACGCACTCTTTTTTGTATTTACATGCTAATAATGATTGTACCAATTGATGCAAAGAGTTTGGGCGAATTTAATGAATTTTCATTTTTTGGCCAAAATTGCCATTTTTTTAACGTATACCCCTTTCGATTTTTTCAAAAAATGGCTAAAAATAAATTTTTCGCTATCCATCCAAATGACTTTTGATCAATTACTGGTTACATTTTTATGTAAAAATGCGTATTTTTACCGGATATAAATGAATTACCGCCAAATGGTACTTAGTTACGGCCAATTCATGAAAAAATGTGTGTTTTCAGTATCTTCATTTGTGACTTGAAATGACATTGAAGTGGACATTTGGGGTCTTTTCATGATGATAATAAGTGTACCTATTGATGTAGAAAGTTTGGACGGATTTAATGAATTTTCATTTTTTGGCCAAAATTGCCATTTTTTTAATGTATACCCCTTTCGATTTTTTCAAAAAATGGCTAAAAATAAATCTTCAGCTATCGATCCAAAATAATTTTTGATCAATTTCTAGTTACATCCTTATATGCAAACGCGTATTTTTAACCGATATAAGTGAACTACCAGCGAATGGCACTTAAATACGTCTAATTAATAACAAAAGTTAAATTTTCAATGAACCCATTTTCGACTTTAAATTACTTTAAACGCACTCTTTTTTGTATTTACATGCTAATAATGATTGTACCAATTGATGCAAAGAGTTTGGGCGAATTTAATGAATTTTCATTTTTTGGCCAAAATTGCCATTTTTTTAACGTATACCCCTTTCGATTTTTTCAAAAAATGGCTAAAAATAAATTTTTCGCTATCCATCCAAATGACTTTTGATCAATTACTGGCTACATTCTTATGTGAAAATGCGTATTTTTACCGGATATAAATGTTTTACCACCAAATGGCACTTACTCACGGCCAATTCATGAAAAATGTGAGTTTTCAGTATCATTATTTATGACTTTAATTTACTTTGAAGTAGATATTTAGGGTATGCCGGCAAATGGCCGGCAAATTAAAAAAATTAATCTAAATATACAAAAGACATATCATTATAGTATTTATCGATGTAATTTTGGCAGGAATTATCTTAATCAATGTCATTTCGGTTTTCGCAACGTAGAGTGGGTGTTGGATCAATTGTAAATTTCTGTATATTAAAATACCAAAAAATAGAAACATACAATATTTGACGAACACTTCTAAATGATCATTTTGCAAGAACACTCTACTGTCCTATTATTCAATAATGCAATTTTTCAATGTTTTTTGTGCAAAAAACAATATTCATCGATGAACTACATTGTAAATGTTTTTAAATGTTTACTCAAAAAATATTACTTTCGCTAAATCCAAAATATGTAATAATTGTCTTCATTGATATGTAGTATAAAATTGATTAATAATTTGAAAAATTAACATTGAATCATATGTCGTAAAATTATCTTATGAATTCAGCGTGCATTTAGGTATATTGAACACGTGTATGTCCCAACAGTGCGTTAACATAAAAACCACAGAATGTATGCTTTTGTGTCGTTATTGGGGCAAAGAATTTTCGAATGGCATGTATTTGTTATGCCACTCGAAGCGTACATGTAAAACAACAAAACTGAAAGACAGTCGATATTTATATAATGCGTGTACATAAATTGCACGTACACTTGGTTTGTGCATCTGACAGGCTTACCTGTACACTTTGTCGGTTCAAAAAATTATCCAAAACGCGGATTCTTTTGCATTTAATTATTTAACCGCGAGAGAAATATGGCAAATTCAACAAGTCCGTATGGAACTTGACGTTAAAACTGCTAAAAACAAACGCTCCTATTTTATTGAAGCGATGAATTTCTGTTAGCTATACACAGCTGCTGCATTTACTAATATTCTGGAGATTAAATTTCGATGATTATCAAGTTGTTGATATTCTCGCCATGTGTTCATTCGTCGGTATTATCGTGTAAACGATCGGCAAATTTGATGTCTCGAATTAAAACTGCGAACGAAAGGAGAGCACGTGCGCAACTTTTCCAATCATTTGAATCACGCATGGCGACAATCAGCAACACCCGGTGGCGTCTTGAACTGCGACAAAGCTTTTTTCAATCGTCTATCGAGACGATAGACGAAAGTGATCGCACTTTCACGACGATAATAAACAAAAAGTAAAGGCCGTCATAGTCGCGAATTCAGACAGCTAGTCGTCGCGCTGAAAAGACGCCAGTGTGAAATAAAAGGCCAGGTGTAGGCGCCAAACACCAGCAGACGTCGTTCGAGTTCATTTCTGTTATTAATTTCAGCAATCTTATGACTTCTGGGACATAAAGCAAGTTTGTTCCGTTCTTATTGACTGTCCCGTTTGAGAAAAGGAATAACGAGGCGGAATGCGGGAGAACAAAAGACAAAATTTGGAGTAACAAAAGTGCGACGGGTACAGTCGCAATTAGAGAAAGAAGTTTAGATCAGGAAATCAAACGATGGTGCCGGGTCTGAATTTCGACGGTAATTTGTTTTCCGCTTTTTCTTTATAAGTTTATTATTCCATGAGAGCATATAGTTAAGTAAATCATCCGAAAACTACCATAGTCAGAAACGAGATGCAGAGATAACGAGGATTCGTGAAAATCAGTAATCAGTTGGGCAAAATTGATGATTTAATGGGAAAAAATTTGGCGACTTGAATTATTCGAATAAAATTCCGGGAGAAAGAATCGACGAAAAGAAGCACCAATCAGCGATAATGCTGGCGAGACGACTGTGGTCTCGGTGTAATGAATTCGCCAGACGAACGGCGATCGAAATTAGGCGCAAAGACGCGATCCTGTGAGCGAGAGGGTCGATTTTTACAGCTACGAAATGAGAAGGAAAAAGGAGTTCACGGCCGTGATTCTTATGCATATTCGTACGCCGGACGCTTTTATGCAAAAATCTGTGCTTTATGCGCGGCACGTAGCGCATTGAGCGACGTAACTGGACCCGAACTTCGATTTCCATTTCCTGACTCTTTTCGTGCTTGGGCTCGGGATTAATTTCGCCGAGGCACATGAAATCTCCTTCGTTTTGCACGCTGCATCGGTCGGCTTTAATTAACTCGCATACTGTGCTGGCGTAATATGCATTTCACCACGATTCTCGCGCATTTTTTGCACTGGTTCTTAATACCGATGCGATTTTGATCGCAATTCGTCGAAATTGTTAACATTTTCATCAGCTAATTTGTTCGTTTCTTAGATCGCGGCCGAATAAAATGATAAATTCTCAATGTCACGCGAGAACGATCGATTTGTTGTCGATTATTTGCATGTCGATTAATTGACGTTAAAATTTCATGGACCGAAAATGTCCACGATATTTTACGTTATTTATAAACGTTTTATCAATGTTCAATTGAACATGTGTACAAACGTCAGCTCAACATTGTTAACCAACCACTATATGCCATGTCTTTATCTTAATTTAATTTTACTGAAAGTCTGTAATTTCTGCATAAGATGTTATATCTAAAAATTATTTAAACTAGAATTGTAGATACAGATTTCAGTCAAGGCAAATTTTCGGAAAAATCAACGAATACCTCAATAAACGAATTATGTAAAAACTTCTAGGAAAAAAACTTTCCTAAATTCATGTGAGTAGTTATTCAATGTTTATTATAAACATTACAACATCAATGTTTATTATAAAATTCGGTAGTTTCTAATTGTTTGTTTTGTCCGTGCGTTAGTGTATTTTAATGATTTTTTAACATTTAATGACATTTTATTAATATGATCTTATGGTAATTTTTAACGGAATGCACCTATTATGTGTTAAAATAATTCTATTCACTATTTTAAATATTTATCTTTGTTCGTATTTTTTTGCAATGTATTTAAAACTAATCACCTAATTATTATGCACCTCACCCATAATTTAAACTATATAAATATCTAAAGTAATATATTATATTATATTATAATTATATACAGTCATTTATATGTTTATAATATTTTACAATGAAACTTACAATACTCTTACAAAAAAATTACTATACTCTGTCGAAACTTGGAAAGTTTAACAGAGAAATAAAATAGTTTTTAACTTTATTTTTATAAAATTTTCTGCTATATAATTATGAACTATTAAAAATTACTATTAATTTATTGTTTTTTTATGAAATTATTTCTTTTTTAATTTTAACTTTATTACTAGTAATTAATTCTTCATCGATTGCTATAAAATATTCTTACATCCCTTCATAATTGTAATAACACTTTTTAAGGAGTGTATATACTACTCTACGTCAAATTTATATACTTTTGAGAATAATTCTGCTATTTACTGGTAAAATATTGTACTACCTTAAATAAAGAAGAAACCAGAAATTGTTTAAACTTTATATGAAATTTTACCATACCGTTTGAGAAAATCAATTGGATGTTATAATTTTTTCTGTACTTATAATAATTTCTTTGCGTAGAATAACTGTAAATATATCAATAAAAACGTTAAAAAATTCGATATGGTA
This sequence comes from Psilanteris sp. ZL-2020, assembly GCA_022817085.1. Taxonomy (NCBI): domain Eukaryota; kingdom Metazoa; phylum Arthropoda; class Insecta; order Hymenoptera; family Scelionidae; genus Psilanteris; species Psilanteris sp. ZL-2020. Next base: position 6,570 of record JABFQC010002990.1, read on the forward strand.
CACAAAAACTGTAAATACATGATTGTATTTTCATACAGAGTATAGTAATTTTTCTCCGAGTACTTAAAATAACATTAATTTATTATTTCCATATATGATGCATTATATTTATGCATTATATATTATATGCATTATATTTCTAGGAGTATTCTTTATACGCGTTGAATTAATATTAATCAGAATCTCATCATTCGATTAAATTTCGATCTTCACGTGCATTCTCGTTGATTCGATCACGTAATTATTTGTTATTTATTATCATCGTCAAGCTAAACATTTCTGATTGAATGTGTCCGTTGGATTAAATATTCTCCCAACATACTGCAGCGAAACGCGTCCTATTGGCATTCTATTTATAGTCTTTGTAATGCAATATTCAAACAAGATTCAAACGTCACTTCGCCCAATAAATAGTCCTCGCGATTACTTAAAATACGTGCTCCGCGTGTCTCCGTTTTTCTTCCTAAAAAGCGCTCGCTCCGACGAATCGTGTTCATGCGATATATCGTATCAGAAAAGCGTTTTAGCGGAAGAAATTTTTTGCCAGCTCCGCGCAATATCAGCGTGAATTTTCCGGCTCGCGTTGATCCAAGCAATCCGCGATTATTTGTAACAAATGTTTCCATGCGTTTGTTTGCAATTGTTCCAATGTGAAATCAACGATCGATATTCATTAAACGTCATTTTTTTCTCCTTCCAATCATTTCTGTCTCGGTAGTATTGCAAACATATTAGCCACGAATACTGCAGTTTTTACGTCAGCGTTATTTTTTACGAACATTTGGCATTTTTGTTTTCGACTCTGTCCAGATACTTTTCCGAGAGTTTATATAATTCGGACTCCCTAGTAGTGTTTCAATTTTTGGTTTGAGCCGTAATTTTGTCAGTTGCAAGTGTCGCCATTTTGCGTCAACATTTCATGCGTCAAAAATAGCTTCGGCAGTGCATTAATATAGAAATCGGGCTGCAATCCTTCTTTCCTGACTGCAACATCTGTTACAGAAAAAATTGTCAAATCTGACAATTTGGTTCTAATCCGGATTGTATGATAAGGACCTGATTAATGGATGCCAGACAATGACCATGTTATGGCTTTATATATTCTGGTTATAGTTTAATCCTATTGCCTAAATTATAGCCCAGAAAAAATGATTTAATGTCACGAACTTATTTAGTTAAAATGAAAAGCGGATTCTAATATTATTTATTTCATATGCTCTATATATAAATTCGATCTTGTAAATATTTGTATTTCAAAAAATTATGTTAATACAGTTAAGTTTTTTTTATAATAAATCGTGTTACTTTTGAAAAATTAGTACTGCATAACACATTACTATATTGTATATATAATTTATTCTTATATATATAATTTTTAAAGTATATTTACTATAATTGATATGCATAGTATCCTGATTATAAACGTTAATAGGTGTCTGAGTATTGCAATAAAATAACGTCTAGTTTCTGAATCTTATACGCCCGCAATGATTCTTGATTTGAGTTCTGTTATAAATCATTTATATTAGTGATATACAGGTTTCCAAACAATCCAATATTTCCAAATCTTATAAAATTGCAAACAAGCTTCCATAACGTCATAAAAATCGGTTTTTTTAAATTATTGGAATTGTACGGTGTAAAATAAATAAAGATATACATTCGGCGAAGTTTATTATTTATATAAGAATTGCGTCGGTCATAATAAATGTCTACAGTGAATGAGAAGTACTTTTCGCACGCATTGACCCTTACGTAACATTCATTCATATTCAGTGTGGTGTAAAAGAGCAGGAGAGGGAGCTCTGTGTTGATATCTTATTCCTGTTGGAAGACACAATGGAATGAAATTTAAATTGACACTTCAGCGTTGTAGTCGTTGTTATACAAGTTAATTAAACTTGCATTCGATGTTATAATTTATATTTTTAATGACTTTATTTATTTACTTATCGTACACTTAATTTGAAACCCTTTTTTTTGTTGTTAAACAACTTGACATGCATTATTTTAATATTTCATTTAAAACTGAATGGAATATAGTAGTTTGTGATTGTAATTGAAAACAAATGTATAATTCCAGTTTCGTAGCCTTATGTAACTTATTAATAATTCTGCCGTTGTTATTATGTACTTAATATATTGCAACAAATCTTTAATGAACTCTTACTTAAAATAAACAATCCACGTTGTTGAAATATAAATTGTTATACAACACAATAATTAATTAAATTTTAAGTAGAAATAGTGATGCTATTTAATAAGTAGTTAATTATTTAGTATTTCATAAATATTCATTTTGAATTCATGAAACATCTGGTTCCAGTTCGCGCGTCTTATATTTATTTTTATTTGTTTCTATATTTTTAAACCATCAAGCGATTTCTTTTTCCCCTTAATACAGGGATTGAAAAAATGTGTCATGCAAATTAAACAATTATGTAAACGACACTGCAATGCAATTAACGCTGCTGTTAATCTGTTTATTTCAAAGGGTTGACAAAGAGTAACCACAATTGGGTAACGTAATATTTTTCTTTGAAATTTGTTAATTTTTACCTTTATGTGCAATTTTAATAAAAATGTATAACTTTCAAAACACTTTAATTATTCAAACCTTTGACAATTTTTGTGTAACATAAATAAACTTTTACTCTTCGACGATTCTTAAATTTTTCATGCCTACTTTATTTAATTTCGCAGACGACCACTTCATTCGTGTTAAATGCCATCAAAAATCGCGTCAACATTAATGAAAAATCATTCTTTATAAACCGAATATTTAATTGCTCATTACAGAAACTAAACTTTTACATACTTTGTTTAATTACTTAGCTAACACAAAGTTTTAAGAATCTTCCTTTTAAGGAACTTCACGAGACATTTCTTCGAATAAAAACGTTGTAATAACTCATTTCTTTAAGGATAACGTTTATTCTTTTATACTCACTTACAATACATTTTGGACGTAATTTTATCTTTTAAATAATTCTGTAAAATGAAATTCAAATTATTCGCAATTTAAACAAAGTTTTAACAAATTGAATCAAAAAGTATGTTATTGCTGGGACACCCGTATGTTTGTTATATTTCGGTTGGACTGAAAAATAGAAGATCGCTAACAAAATGTATCACAAATTAAAGACAATTTTCATTATAATTTAACTATAAAATATTATTGACAATTTTTACAACTGACGAAGTGCAAACTTTTGATAGTAACGAAGTTTATAAACTTTGGATCATAAATTCATTGTATTAAATATGTATAATATTCGATGAGATTCGAGAGGTTTAATTAACTTTATATAATCGAATTGAAGTAACTTACTAAATTAGTTTTTTGCACATTCTTAAGCAAAATGAAGTACTTTTAAGAATGCACAGAAAAATTAAATATTTACGGTGCTTATTTTCCTTGAAAATTGTACATCTCTGATTCTTCATGGTTGATATTGTTGTAAAAAGACCCGATGTTAATTTCAAGGTTCGATTAAAACTGAGATCCTTGAAATATATTAGCTAAGAATAACATATTTTGAATTAAAACGAAGTTTTGGTTCATTATATTTACTTTTATAATATAATAAATCGATTAGTATATGTAAAAGTAATTCACTTAAGGAAAACATATACTGTTCAACCATATTTTTATGAAATGAATTTTATGATTCATATATGATAAGGTAGAATGTAAAAAGAGAACAAAAACAGTTCAGTCGTAGTAAGTCTTTAAAAGACAAAATCCGGTTTATATTTTTTTACAATAAAATATGGATGGTAAAGGAATTAAAATCATAAATTGAATTTGTAAACATTTTTATAAGATTTAAGCAATCTCACTTTTATGTTTATTAATTATTTTATTTTATTGTACATAAATAATGATTAGTTATAGTTTTATTTGAATTTAAAAATATATATAAATACAGTGAAAGAAATGATGTATGAAATATTACACCGTATATGATGAATCCTATGATGGCAGTGTTATGCAGTGATAATTGCATAAAACATTGTAATATGTGTTGAGAATGTTTCAATAAATACAACTCACGTTGTACTTTTTAAAACTTAAATTGTACTTATTGAAACTTTTTTTGAAATTATCACAGTATTACACTGCCGTCATAGGATTCATCGTATACGTTGTAATATTTCATACATCATTTCTTTCAGTGCAAGTATAAATTTTAAATATATATCTTTAGGAAAAATGAAGATAAATAATTATAACTAAGAAAGATAGTGAAATTTAAATAAATATTCTTATTATTTTTAATGTTTTTCAAAATATAACATATATAGTAAGTATTATATATATTCAGTATAAATTGAACCTTCTTTTGATTACTTCATTTTTTGATATAATAACAAAAATTAATATTATAAGTTTCATCAATATAAAAGCTGGTTTATAAGTACAGTTAAGGTATTTTCTAACGACAATATAATATATTTTTATTGACTATCTATATCTAACTATAGCATTACTGAGTTATTTTCACTATACACATTAATTTAAATAGTTAAAGCTTAACGTGTTGATCAATCATTATTTAATTCAGATTCTGTCGAGTATTTTTGTTGGTATATAAATAATACATTGTATATTAATCTCGTGTTCCGTCGTTGTACAATAGAATAGTTTCTGTATATATATATATATATATATATATATATATATATATATATATATTTACAGGAAATTGAAAACTAAATTTATAAACATAATAATTTATAGTTTAAATTTATCACATCGTCATCAATTGACATAAATCGATAATAATTTAACAGAATATTTCACTTTAACTAAGAAACACAAAATTTGAAGATCAACGACAAATAATTATTAACGTAGACAACTGTCAAAATACACTAATGAATACCTAATTTTTTATAATAAAAATTAGGCTACATCCAGAGAGTCCTATATTATTTTTATTATTATATATTACGGAATCATATTATATTATTGCAGAGTAGTAATGCACTATTATGTGGAAAATTTAAACTAACATTATTTAATTTACTTTAAATTAATAACATTACATTTTTAAATACATGTTTGATACGGACAAATAAATTTTTATTTTGTTTTTTTATTCCTATATTATCATTTTTCGATGTTGCAAAGTTTTAACTTAATAATATAATATTAAATATTGTAATATTAAAATAAAAATATATCAATATCTTAGTAATTTTTACTGGCAAAGCTAAACTTATTGTTCTTATTTTTTAAATATCTTGTCTTTCATTTTATAATGTAAAATTCTCTTGATTTACAAAGTCGCCACGCAATCCATTTTCTTACTTTATTTTACCATTAAAAATTGCTATAAAATCTGGGTTAATATAAAAATGATTCATCCGTAAAGTATGTTATTTACGTAACAGCGTATCAGATAATGACAGTGCTATTTGGAATGTTTGGTATACGGCATTAGAAATTACAAATTCATTTTCAATAAGTCGACTAAACAATTATGATTGACTATAAAACGATTAAAATTCAAATTTATCGTATAAAATATAAAATGTGATAATATTAATATATAATACATAAAACATTTTAAATATTAAAAAGTTATTTACTAAAATAAATTGTTAATATTTCTTATTATTCGGTTATATTAATTCTAACTATAAAAAGGAAAAATATGCATGGATAAGTATACAATTTATAATGTATAATACTCGCAAAGTTGACGGGTTAGCTAATTTTCTGACTATGGTTTTTAATTAATATATAAAAAAAAATTAATTGTAAAGTTTCAGGTTAACGATATCGCATTCTTGTTCTATAATAATACTAATTTGAAGGGTTAACGGAAAACTTTGAATTATCATATTGAAAGATGCCGCTGAACGAAATTCTTCTATTTTAATTAGACCAATTTTGCACAATTTAATCAATTTTTTGCATATCCGCACCAAATTTAAAAAACGCGTCAATTTGTCTGGGTTGATCAATGGAAAGTATAAGTATTATTTTATAGATGATTAATGAATATTGCACCGAAAATTCTTTTAGTCGAGTTCGATTAATTAAAATACGCAATATTTCATAATATATTAACAAGCTATTTTCATTCATTATAACGTTATTATAAGTAAGTCGTAATTAAAAAATTGTTCGGAACATTAGAATAATGCCAAAAATTAATAATTATTCGGCGTTAAATTCTTTATTTAATATACTTTTTCATTTAATTAAATTTTAATGACATTTCAAGAGTTACATTAAGTAACAATAAATAATATAATAAAAGAGGTAAACATTTTTATATTGTTTTATATGTATATATAATTTATAAAATTGTATGATGTTTAATTTATTATTATGAGTTACTATAATGTAAACTTTTAATTTTTTTTCATTTCATTATTATGAAAAATAAAACTTGATGCATATACATAAACATTTTATTATTTATATGAAATATAATAACAAATATCGCATACTATCTATATCACTGAAATCGTGGTATACACACCTGAAGCTGCAACAAATAATATCATACAAATAACCACACTTATTATATTGTGGATTATAGTGGCTTGTGTGTAATCCATGTATGACATATATTGAAGCTCAAAGTCACTATCTATAATCAGAGGATAACGCCACAGAAGACCATTACTTAAACGGTTCAACAGGTTTTCGTATGAGTTTATAAGTGTATTTAGTTAGATGCAGCATAATTAGATGTTTGCTTTATCCATTTCACCCCATAAAACTCTGTTAGATCTGTCTATCCTATTCTTAAATAGACTTTAGCTCCAAGCTGAAATTGCTGTTCTATTAGAGAAGTTTCTATTATCTAAATTGCTCTTAGAGGAGTAGCAAAATTTACTTATGTTTCATGTCCGTATACAGTATGATCACGTGATTCTGCCAGAACTGAGATAATTATTAAAATAATTTTACAGCAATAATAAAGTCATTATTAAATTAAATCTAATTTAACAAGTTTGGACAAGAAAAATAACAGCAATTTGAAATGACAATTCAAGATGCTATATGTACACTAATCATGATTACGCGTAAAATACTAACTTCAAAATAAACCCACAAATGTAGACTTTGTGCTATGTATCCTGTTTAACTCAAATATGCGTCTAAACATGAAATCGAATGAACACTTAATATACTCAAATATTACATCATCAGTTCAGTTTGATTTAAGTGATGCGATCATGGTACCAGTATATAGGAATTTCAGTAAACATTTTTCGTTTCCAAAAATTCCATTTTGTTTCTGAATCTAAATTACTCAAACGACATTTTCCATCTGTCTAATATCAAGTCCTTCTTTTGTCATGCATAAAAGTTGAAAAATTTTAACAGAAAATGAATATAAACATCACATATCAGATATTCTTTTTCCATCTAACAACAATACGACTGTAACGAATTATCAAAGTTGAAATAATATCTCGTGAAATAATTTAGTGTAATTTTCAACTCCGAATAATGTTGTCAAAATAATAGCACAGAAAATAATAATAGTACAAAGGCAAATAACAAGACGTATCACTTGTATGAAAGAGAAATAAATTAGTAGACAAAAGCAATATGTAAGACAAAATATAAAACAAGTATACTTTTAAAAAGGTTGACAAATGACGAAGGATGCAGCTGCAAGAGTACTTACAGCTACACATTTATTTGTCAAGGCAGTGTCGTTTGAGGAAATATTTTAATTCGTAAAAGAAAAGCAGCAGATTCTGCCTTCAGTTGTATGTCAACGTAGAAATCGAAAGGTCGGTTGGTGACCTTTGATCATCCGGAATTACCGGGATAATCATTTACGTTGCACATGGACGGATATATATCAACATTATTAACATCAATTTCATACGATTAAGAAACGACGTTGGTTGTGTTTAGTAATAACCGAAATTAATGTTCATCATGGTTAACCTGATCAACGAAATTAATACTGTATACTTATGTTTAACTATTTGACGGGTTTGTATATTAGGTATGCAGCTATTTGAAATATTTGTTAATGATTTTGCGTGTTTACTACTTGCATTTAGACGCAATAAATATACGAAATGTATATAAAAAATAAAATTGTTTCTGATCAAATCGCAAGATTATTTAGAAGGATGAGCAAGTTTTCGTTAAAATTTCATTTTTTGAAAAAGTATATATGATTGTTTTCGTAAAAAATGTGAAAAATGACGAATCGATTTCAACAGCGGCTGTTACTGCTATGTTACATCCTGAGATGCAACATTGGTTAGGACAATAATTAGTTATTAAAAATAACAACTAACTACACCCTAATACAATTTAGGAATTTGATAATATGTTGGGAAAGGAAATTGGTGGGTAAAAACA
>JABFQC010002991.1:0-14925 GCA_022817085.1 Psilanteris sp. ZL-2020
CAATTGATACACTATTAGATTCAGACTAAAGAAAATCTGTTAGGCTGATTCAGCCCAACAACTTTTTTTTTCTAACCTGAAATATTTATTGTTGCACATCAATTGGAATAGATATATTTATTGGGCTATAATAACCTTACAGTTTACTAGTTTCAATAGTAGGTACACATTTTACCTATTATAAGTAAATATATACTAATATTAGTAATTTATTTTTTTCCGTGTAGATATTAACTATATTATTGACGGTATCGCGTTGAGCAAATTTACTACTCAGCGTGACCTGGGTGTGATATATTCGTCTAATGGTTCTTTTAACAACTATCTGCTAGATACTGTAACCAGAGCCCTTAAGATATTGGGATTTGTGGGTAGAAACACCTGTATTTTCCGTAAACCGTATATTTACAAATTGCTTTATATGTCATTGGTCAGACCAATTTTAGAATATACATCGGTTGTTTGGTCTCCTCACACCAAATAAGGTAAACTATTACTATTGAAAAAGTTCAACGAAAATGTATGCGTATTTATGCTTTTAGATGTGGGCTAACGCGATTTAACGATTAAAATTATACTCATATACGTAACCTTTGTAAAATAGATTTACTAAAGTCTTAGACGAGATTCAGCGGATCTCCTATTTTTATACAGAGCACTAAAGGATCAAATGCCCTTACTTGAGCACAAAATTTCATTTTTATCACATTCCATATTCACCAGAAAGCCTAAAATTTTTGAAACAACTTTTTATCGCTCCACTTTCTGGCACAATAACTCACTGGAGAGAATGATTAAACTAGCTAATGTTAAAATTATCCGTGTTTACTCATAGTCAAAAATTCAATTTTCGAAATATGTCAAGATTTTATACATCATTGTAAAGGGTACTCCCCGTAAATTTTGAATAAATTATTATATTATTTTAATATTTTTAGAATATTATGAATATTCTTTAAAAATATTGTTTACTTATTGGAATGTTTTTCAAAGGAAAATGAACATTTTTTATACACTTGATACTAAAAGTTTAATATATATATATATATATAAAATTTATAACGGTTATATGTAACATTGATTGCACATGCATATTAGATGTTATTTATATAACCAATAACCGAATTGGCAAACTGAAAGCATTATATATCAGATACTGCATATGTAATATTGCGTTTATTTAAACAGTTTTTCAAGTTTCATCAAAGTTTCAAACAGCATTGATCAAGGTCCAGACCTGAAATGGGCGTTAAATATGAGCAAATAAATAGAACGTGCATTATAGATAGAAATATAAATATTAATCAAATGTTGGTTTCTGAATGTATACATTTTGTGTAATTATATATTAAATTTAATATTAAATTATAATAAACGAATGTGTATTAACGAGAATCTTTGTCTTGGAATTCTGTTTTAATAATTAATAATTTTACTTCATCCACACAACGTCATACGATAGCTATATCACATCGTCAGAATACATTTCTAAACTCTCGGATATATATATATATATTTGCAAAATATTGCACACATAATATAAATAATATAAACACATGATAATTAAATTTAACTTCAATTTTCATGTTTTTTCTATTTTATTAGTTTTAAAAATAGAAACAAATAAATTGTTGAAAGTACATATGTTATTTTTTTCTTATTAATTCATATATGTTTCATGAAATAATAATTAAAAGCAAAGTAATTACGAGTTTTATAAAACAATATACGTTAGTTTGTAAAATATAAAATAATAATAGTTTCAGTGTGTCGTTTTCTAAATCCGGTGTATCAAATTTTGAAATAGACTAGGATTAATTTCGTAATTCCGTAGATATCGTTCCATCATGCGGGCATACTTCGGTCGATTTTTTGTTCCATTTCTGTTTAGTTAATTCTTTTATCATACTGGCAGCAAACGAAAAAATAAGTCTTTATGCATTCTTTTGTTATCCTTCATTCAGCTTAGGGATTTATGTTTAAACACGACCATGTTTGTTACGGATTAACAGAAATATATGACAGTCGTATATAGTTGAGAAATGAGTTAAATTATAGAAATAAGTTTAAACGTGTGTATTTATATATCTTACTACTAACCAGAGGCTTGAATTTCGGATTAATGAGACAGATTTTGCAGAATATAAAATTTAAGGTAGTCATTTTTTCTATTAATCTCTTAATGGCACAAAAAGTTGTTTATGATACCTTTTTCAATTAAGAACAAGTGATTGTCTGGGAAATTTTGCTCTCAAGTTTGAACATTTCACATAATTCAGAAAGGACTTATATAATACCCTGCAGGATAAAATGATAATAAAAATAATAGATGGTATATGTTTAAAATGTACTTTTTTTTTAAATGAAAAGCTCTATATAAGCATGACCTATTATCGAATAATTCTTCATATATATATTTAATTTTATTTACGTGCATTTTTGATTACGTACGTCTTTAATTATTTTGAAATATTAAAAAAAATGCAATTGTGCTGAAGCAGTAAGTTTAGATGCGAATTGTGATAAATACAATAATACTGTATTATGTGCAATAAGTATTATGTATAAATATATAATTGAATATAATTTAAAATTTTAAACTTGTTCATTTTTATAAGAGAAAGTAATTCTGTACTTGAATATTTTGTAAATGTTGTCCAACCTTGTTCTACAAACAAGTTTTGTATACCGCAATATTAAGGCGTATGTAATATACATATATATATACACACGGAGAAAACGTTTTATCAAAAATTACTATATTTACTACTACTCTTGGAGTTTTTTAAAATATAGATTTTACTATATTTAATTTCAATATTGCAGATATCATACGTCAAATTACTATATTATATAGTAATCTATACAGCAATAAAAAGTATTATTTTCATTTTTAAAAGCCTCATCCTACGTCTAGTAATAAATATAGTATTTTCTGATAAAACGTTTTCTCCGTGTATATATATATATATATATGTATTTAAATGTATTAAATAATGTCATATACAATTAGTACACGGAGAATAATGTTTTGCTGGGACTAATAAACATTCTTTCAATTTAAATAAATGTTTTACTGAATTAGCCAAACATGTATTTAAATTAAAAGAATGTTTATTAGTTACAGCTAAACATTATTCTCCGTGATTAGTGAAGTATATATATAGTGTATTATATTGACATTTTTTATTATTATGTATCTAATGGAACATTTACAATTTAAATATAGCTATTTTATACGCTAAAACTATTAGCACAATTGCTTTTAATATATAGGGAAATGGAAACTGTTATTGTATTAAACCCGTGTAGTAACCCAAGTAGAAATTTCTCAAGTAACTCGCGAGTTACTGGAAGTTTTATATACAAATTCTCTAGTAACTCACGAGATACTTGACAAATTTCTACTTGCACTGTAAAAACTGGCGTTACAAAAATGTCTTCAGTCAAGACATTTTTATAGAAAAGATATTATAAGTGTCTTATTATTAGATACTATTTATGTCTTTTGCATGAAAATGTCTCGGTTCAAGACACTTGTTTGAGTAGTGTGGGAAGGAACAGCGCGATCGAGGCATAGTATCGCCAACCGACGGTCGCTATGTGGTACTGTACCATTAATGAAGGATTCTTAATACCGATGATTGTGAAATCGGGTATTACAAATTATTACAGATTTATTTTATAGCACTTTATAATATTTTGAATTTTAATAGACACTTTTTGTGATATGTAATTTTTATTGCTTAACAATATTATTACAGATACGCGGATTTATTATTTATTTATTCACTACTATAATTCCATGATTACAATTTACAATATAAATATAAAATATAATTATTCATATAGTTTTTATTTGTAATATTGCTATTGTATATTATTACAACCTGCATTGAAATAAGTCCTGTTTAAAATTACAACGACAATCGTTGGTAACAAATAACCAATGATAGATATTGCAAAATTACATGAAACATATATTTTTACGTGCTGTCTGTATAATCTTACCGGCACAATAGAATGTTATTAGATGACATTAATAAAATATTTGATATATATTTGATGAAATCTATTACATTAACGAGAAAAGAAGTAAATCTGAAAACCCACTCGAGTATTTTTTTATTTTACATACGTTAAACAACATAATGATATCGAAAAATTAATATAAAAATATTTGAGGTTAACTTTGCCCCTTGATGGTACTTGTATATTTAAAAAATATTCTGTAATTTTACGGAATATATCTAAATTTTACTGTATCATTTGTAAAATTACATGACTTTTGTTATTTACGCGATTGGACGTGTCATTTTCAGGTGAGATGCGTATTGTAAAATTACAAAGGACTTTTTTCAATGTGGGTACACTTACATTAAATTATAATGCTGTTTTACTTATATATAAGTTCGTTTCACGTTTTCAACAAGGAAAGTTAAATCACATTACGATATTACACTACAATAATTTTAATTTCTACACAACTTGTTTTTCTTTAATTATTTAATTTATTCGAATGAATTTATTTGTTCTTTTTTTATATGAGAATGTACGAGTTCCATTGTTTTTATTTCTTTAATCGAAACAAATAATACATTTTTATAAATATATTTTATTGTTTTATTAAATGTAATGAATTAACTTAAATGTTTATTACTTGTCTTCTATAACGTAAATTAATGTATACAAAATTTAAAGGGAAACAACAAAATTAAATAAGAATTAAATTTAAATTAAAACATAAATAACAAATGTGTATAAAATATTTGATAATTATTAGATCACTCAAAGCATTAATTGTTTCTAAAAAAATAAATACATATTTTCTTATTCTATATCTAAATGTATTAAGCATTTGTTTGTATTTTAACCAACAAAGAATAGATTGATACATTTAAGAATTCAAGAGCCGTAATTTGAACAAACAATACGAACTCGTATAATAAGACAGTTGCTACTGAAAGCAAAACGAATTATACTATTGAACGTCTGTTCTGCGATTTCCCGCAACGTTCTATAGTATGATGAAAGAATATACAAATTTATGGCATGCCAATTATATTCATTATCATAAGCATTTATATATAAGTATATATTTACTATTAAAATAATTATAATTCATGAATAGTAGACTTATATATATTTTATTTCTATTATACCGTTTAAGAATATAGAACAAACGTAATTGAGGTAGTTGTGTCATTTTTGAAAATATAACAGATTTTTTTTTGATTATTTAAATGTATTGTTGATGACGTTAACGATTTTTGGTAAAATTTGAATGAAATTTTTCTGTACCTCGATGTCGAAATTATTTTGATTCAAAATTTGCCTAAACAAAATATACATATAACCAGAATGAAAAAAATTACGTATTACGTAAGTATATTAAGCTGCCAAACCCAAACAGAAAAATAAAAAATAATTAGCGCGGAATATGGTGACCTTTTGATAATTCCCGGGAAAAAATAACGATATAAATACAACACAAATTGACCATGTTAACTATACTATATAATTTTTTTGTATGAAAACAATCGAATTCTAAGAAAAAATATCTGCTGTGTTTATAAACAGGGTTTACACGATAAGTCATTTAACACACCCCTCGTTGCGGATGCAACATATTTTGACTATTTTAAAACTAAATCCTTTTTATATAAATTTAATATCTTATTTTTTCCTGTGTTTAATATACTCTATTCAACAATATGTTGATCTGCAAATTTTGTTAAACCGAAGTTGAAAAATTGTTAAAATATCTAACTAAAGCCTACTCCAAAATTTGGTACTATAGTGCTATACCAGTCTAGCTAAATTTGCTTTAATAATGTTCTAGCTTAGGTTTTTCTTAAGATGGCAAACCCCAGGGTTTTAATAAAAATTTGCAGAGCAACAAATTCGGCCATGCAGCCTTAAATTAGCTTCAAATGAGCACCAAATTCTGCACTAGTTAATTTTTCATTTCGCTGTCTTGGATTTGTTTGCTTAATATATACGTGTATTACGTTGAATAACTCAAGAACCAAATATACAATTTTGTTAAAACACTGAATATGTATTTTATTAGCATTGATAAATATTAAAGTTTAGAATTAATTAATTTTTTGTATCTATTAGTCGTTATTAAAATCGGTACTCAATATAGTTGTCTCTATTGTTTTTATGTTAATGTTTTTAATAACTCAATCTTTCGATTAATATATTCATATTAGCATTAATTAAAACAAATAAGAATAAAACGATGAGCTTTTGTCATTGTATTATGATCTCGAGTTATTATTATTATTATTATGTATAATTAATTATTATTATAATTATAATATTATAATGTGTATTATGTTTAGAACTTATCGGGAACTGTAATGTACAATGTATTTAATGTGTAGGTAATTATAAAAAATATACTGCTGAAATTTAACTTAAACTGCGTGTCTTAGCTTTTATGCAAAATAATGTTAAAATGATGTAAATTTAATCATATGATATAGATACATAAAAAATATCAATTGCTTTTAGTAAAAATTAAAAAAAAAACTACTGAGTCATACTAAAATTTCCACTTGGGTTGTTTACTTTCCTTCCAATTTTTACTTACATTCATACTCAACATTTGAGATAAAATTTCAATTATTTCGTGAACGATAAGATATAATAATGCAAGATACTTACACATTTGAAATCTGCATCTAATTTTACATAATGAAACAACATGAATAAAAATTACATTTACAGGTCATTTACATATATAATTTACCCTCTTTCAGTGCAAGGAGGAGGGAGTAAATATCAAGTTTTACCAAGATATTGGTAATCATTTGTATTAATAATTATAATTCTTTTCAATTTTATTATTATTGAAATCGACTAGTGTATATTTTTTATGAATGAATATAAGGTTTATATTCTTATTAATTAAGTAATTCATGTATATATTATTTATTATTATTTATTATTTTGTAGGTTATATAAACGTCATAAAATATGCTTACGGTTGTATTATAAAGATTTATAGTACTACACATAAAATTTTATATATTATTAGGCATTTTTTATACATTTTTTATCAACGAGATAATAATAATTCTCATAATATTACGTTGAATGGTAAGACCTAACTAATTAATATTCATGACATCACGACACATTCATTTGTATGTATTTGAGCTATATTTTTGTTGTTCTTTTGTTGTTGTTTTATATTTATCTACAGTGTTGTTTTTGTCATAATAAAAAATGGAGTGACTTCTGAAATATATATATAATACACAAAACTAAAATAGTCTAAAAATCAATAATTTTTCATTTATTTGTTATTTAATTCCTCACGGACATATGTCTAATTACATTTATAAAACATTAATATTAAAGAATACATCATAATTACTAAAATAATAACAGACTCTCTGTCACGTTCCCGAAGAGACTTGGAATAGTTGGTAAGAAAATTAAAATATCATAATAATTATGAATAACCGAATATGAATATAAGTAAATAAGTAAAAAATTTAAAATACAAAAACATGTGTGATCTCTCTCACACTGACTTGAAAAATATTATCAATAGACCAAATTGAGTGACAATAAATAATTCTGAACAGCCACTAATTGAAGTTAAAGATTTTTGTAACTATAAATTTTAGCAACAACCACATGTCGATGTAATTGAAATAAATATATAAGTACATAAAATAAACGCCACTTGAAAAGTAAATTAGTACTTAGTAAATTTCATTTAATGATAAGCTTTTTACACATCCTTCATAAAATATGGATATGCATTTTTTTATTACTTTATATAATTAAAAGTTATTTTTAGGTCAATTATGAAAAATAATATATTACAAAACCAAATATTTAAATCAACACTTTTTGGTAATTAAATACAATATATATAAATCATTTGATACTGCCAAAAAATTGGAGCATTTTCCAAGTTAGAATTATTGTTTTATTCAACAGTTCGATTGATCATTTAATAATTGATAAATTGTAGAAAACTTTTTCCCATATAATACATACGCTGGTTAAGTTTTATATATTCATCGATAACAATTATATATACTTAAATCTGTAAAAAGCGATATTTTTATTATTTAAGTTTCTATTTCACAAACAATAAAATATACCACTGAATGAGTTTTTTAACAGATTAAGAAATGACGTATATTTAAGTGTAATAATTTACAATATAAATTTACCTAAATTGTGATTTATTTATTTATCATGCACACGTTGTTCTCAATTTTAAATTTATTGTCTCCATGAAATAAATTGGCATAATTTGTTCTAAATGTCTGTTACGTATACGCCGCATAATCAAAGTAATTATCTGATAACTACACTGAGAAACAAATTATAATAAAAATGATTATTGATAATACGATGATAATGCGTACAAATGTAGAGAACTTTGTCATATAATATATAATAGCAATTATTAATATATTAATTAATTTTACTTTATTTCTAAACCATAAAACATCGGCAACGTACTTAATATTAACGCCGAGATAATGTTGTCTATCTTTATTACATGTGAGCTGTTTATGAACACGCTTATTATAATCATATGAACAATTTTGATGATCACATATTATCCCTTAATTATCCGTTAACAATACCTTGCTTATTATATCTACAAGCTAACTAATTGAGAAATTACAATAATATACCAAACGTCCGTTATGGTTTTTTGAACCGTTAATGTTTTATTAGATATTAGACTATTCGAACAAAGTATTGAATTTCGCTTTACTACAGCGTATAGCGTATCGCTATAACTGTGACCTGGAAACTAGTTACTAAGCCATGAGAAAAAGTCCTAAAAATGTCATTCTTTTGATAAATAATCATCCTACAATCAAACATCGATTGAAACTCCTAATTACCAAACAATTCTATCGAAATAGGTCAACCCGTTCCTAATAAACATCTTATTCGTGCCACTTCTTTTCGTACGGTAAAGTTATACTGAATTTGATTTCAAAGCAGGTTACGTCCCGCGCCCCGAATGAAGACTCCGCTACCTGCGTTTCGCGAATCGAGGGCTCGAGTCATTTGCAACTAATGACATTCTCATTGGAGCGCCTTTTGCGTGTATTTTTACGTAACGTATAAACACAAAAAAGCGCGAAAATGCGGCGAAATAGGGACGGAAACTCGAAAGCTCCGGCGCTTGCGGAAGTAACGCGCGCGCGGGCGCAAAAGGCATCGCGCGACGTCGCGCGCTTTATTCGCCAACAGATCAGTTCGACGCTGACGCCGTATCAGACGTACGGTCGACGTGCCAACCGTTCGTTACGCCAGACGCCGTTTACGCTTGCAGTAACGTCACCCGAAAGCTCGTCATTCGACATATCGCGTAACAACAACTCGAGCAGAAGTTGACGCGAATCCATCCGACCGTCCGTTGTGCGTTCGAGTTGAAACGTCGAAAGGAGAAAGAAAAGAGGAGAGCAATCTTTTCCCGTTCTTTCGCGGCTGAACACAAAATTTGGTGACTCGTAGTGTTGTCCGTTCGCACGGGGTGATTTCCGTCCCTCCAAAAGTGGGCCAGCTTTGAAAGAAACGGTTGCTTCGAAGGAAGATGGCCTCCACGACAATTTCCGCCAAGTTGTTTCTTCCGATGGTGCTGGCGAGTCTGATCTTTTGCGTCGGTGAGTTGCTTTTTTCTGGAAGGAGCGCTGCGAATCGAAACGATATAAATCGGCCGAAAATAAGTACGGTGGTATATCAGCGACTCGCGGTACATATGTACACGGAGAAAGCTGTAACGCAAAATTTGTTCCGTTTGTAACGGTAATAAGACACGTCGGTGTGACCTTAAACAATGCTGTTCAGAAATTGAACTTGTTATAAAGAAAATTTAGTTGTACATCATTGCTGTTAAAAACAGTACAATTTTCTGTTATATTCTTCTGAGTCTAGATTGTAGAGACCGTAGAGAGAAAATAAAGTTTCTAGTTCAAATATCGTGCGCAACTGGAAGACTCGTTCTTTGGATGTTTGAATTGAAATGAATTGCAAATGAAATCCGTGCGAGGCCTATTCCTGCGGCAATGCACTTCACGGAATAAATTGCGGGAGTCTTACGTTTTTCTTATATGATTTTAACAAATAGTCTTATATATTTTTTTTAAAATATATAAATTATTAAAGATGGGATACATTATTTGTTTCAAAAAGACTGTGAAATTAATTTTGAAATGCGAGTTCATTGAACCTCCGTAAATCGTTGAGATCTACGTCTGCACGCGTTTTATATTTAATTAATTTGTAGGTTCCGAATTTAATCCTATAAATTACTTTTAATGCATAATTTCATATAATAAAGTTTGCGTTGTTAAAACATTTTGTTTTTATTTAGAGCTTTTTTCATTTTATGCATATTTTTACATTTATATACTTTGTTAAAGTATTTAGCAGAATGTTCATTACGTTCTGAATACATTCTGATAAATTTTATTGTATCATATATATATCTATATATTTGTGAAGACATATAATACATATCAGTAGTTGAAATAAATGCCGTTGTAAATTAAAAACTATCTCTGAACAAAATGGTAGTATACAAATTTCTTGATTTAAAACGCTCTTATAAAAAGATAGTAAAAATGCTTATTATAAGATACAATTTATGTTTTTTCCATGAAAATATTCAGATTTTAGACGTTTAGTACTAATATTCATTATGAACATTGCAAGATTACGTACTTTGCAACATGTATTTTGTCACTTACTCATATTTATATATTTCTATTAAAATAATTCACATATTTTATTACAATTATATATTTAAATAATATGAAAATAATGTTTGTTCTGTTGAAATTGCTATCTAATTTAAATAATGGTTTAAACAGTTTTTATTTAATGTAGTTTGTAATACTAGTTTTTGAGTAAGTGGATTAACAGTTGTATTGGTGATTCAAAAGTAGTTGTTGAATACATTTTGAAAATTAATGTTTTTTTAAATAACATAATAATTTAATTAAACATACGTTTCGCATGACTGTTTCTCTGACACTAAATTCTTAAATAATTACCAATTATTTATATCAAAATGAATTTAACTTTTAGATATAGATCGTGCAATGTACTTTAATAACTAATTCATAATTTGTTAATTTTTCATTTGTGCAAATTAACCGTCGTTTTAATATCAAAATGGCATTTTTAATTCATACCAACATTATTATTCGAATTTTAATTCTTTTAATGGCACTTAATAATAATGAATGTATAAATATTAAAATTATTATCCATTTTAAATGAAATATAATTTTGTAACATTCACTTTTATCCGTGCTGCAAACAAACTAAAATCGAAAAGTTTGAGAGTATGTTTGGGTTCGGCTTTATTAGAAAAAATAGGTTCGAATGAAAGGTCGGGTATGCTGAATGGAGAGATGCTGTTAAATGAAATGGCAATGAAGGGTTTCTGAAAGGTAAAAATATTTGTATTTGAAGAAAAGGAAAATTGATTAGCCATATTTTTGAAGAATGGATATTACGATAAAGACAGTGTTAACTGAAAGAAATGTTAACAAGAATTAATGTAGGCTTATGGAATATCAATTTTATACTGTACACTATATTGACTTGCAACTTTTCAAAATTTTATTCTTTTTTTTATTAAATTTTATTATAATTATTATTTTATGATTATACTATAGGCTACGAAAAAATACATATAGTCTTTTATTATTCGTTATTGCTTAGTTTAGTAATTAAAAACCAATTAAACCTAATGTCCTGCATGCTAGTAATTTAAAATATATCGGGTTAATTTCAATTAGGAAGATATAGTGAATATAGAAATTTAGAATATCTTAAAAAATATATAAATATTTAAGTATGGCTTATATAAATGTTATAGATTATAGGTAAAATATTTAGTATATCTTATTAAAGTCTTAACTAGGCTTACCAAATAAATTTACAATAAACAAACTAATGCAAAAAAGTAAATTTTGTTATACATAATGGTTCAATTGTTTAACAATTCAGACAAGTGAATGAACTAAATAAATACAAAATACAAGGACCTTTTGTCTTGTTTTTTGTTATGCATTATATATTAATTATATTGCATTTTATACGTTTAAATATTTCAGTTTCTTATACGCAAATAAAATTTCTATTATCACACAAATACCTGTCAAATTAATATTATAACATTATTCTAGTAATATTTCACTACACTTTTTTTGGTTTTATCGTGCAAGTTTGCTAAAATAAATATATACTACACTTTTTTAACGAGGCAAATGTTTTTAAAGATGACATTCAAGGGAATAGGCTTCGTAAAATAGTTTTTAAATTACAGAAATATTTTGTAGAGACGAACAAATTTTGCTTCATTCAAAAAAGCAGTTTTGTTTTTATTTAACTAAACAAATAGTTTTGTAAAATTAACAAAATAGAAATCAACTTTGATCATTTTGTCATATTGTTGATATTTTTTATTTGAATCAACACACTAATTTTGTAAAAACATATTAAACGCTTTAGTAAAAGTGTAAATAATTATGAAATATTTTATTGAACTCATACTTCACAGACAAATTGACAAAATACACTTAACAAAATAATTTCTTTAATTTAACCAAATCATTTCTGTGCGTGTATTCATCGATTTAATAACCCAAGAATATTACAAAATTCGACAAACATTTATCGTTTTTTAAAGGTGACCCATAATGATAGTTTTTCGTGTGTCATAAAAGTCGCATGATGAGTAAAATATTTGGAAAATCAGGTCGTAATATGTCTAAACTATGATAACTTTCGACTTGACGACAAACAAGAAATTGTTTCAAGCTGCGCAAAAAACTGTTCGCGCACACTTGTCGGAACAAAAAGTTTTGCGCGTAGATGTCATTCCCATTTAGAATCACGTATGACCTTGTTTTTAAAGCATAACACTCTCCTGGAAAATATAATATTTTTGATAAAAAATTGTTATTATATAAATGTACACATTAACTTAACTCATTGACATTTATATATGTACAAGTTTTAATGTTAGAAAAATAGAAAATAACTTTTTCTGAAATAAAATTTCCTTCAAAAATACTAAAAAATTTTTTCATTGTGTTAACAACAAATTCATTTTTACATACAATCTAATACTTCACTTAAAAAAGAGAAATAAATTAAATTAAAGTCATAAACGTATGGTAATTTTTAATTTGAATATTCTTGGATAATTTTATACGTTGATTTTTAGACATAGTTTAAAGTCGAGCCATATATCGTCAAAACTGAAATTAGTTTCAATTTCAGAATTGGCGTTATGCATTTTAGAATCTGTAAATAAGAGGGTGCAAATATGCTATTTGTTCGCGCGAATTAATATTTCTGTTAGATTCTGAATTCAGGTTAATACAAACTGAAAATCGTTGACCGAATATTATGAAAATATGAACACCACTCAAAATTGTATGTCACAATTATTGTGTTCGATAATAGTCAATATATATTGTAAATGATGACGTCATATATTGATATCGCTTTTGGTTATTATTTGACTAATCCACATCCATTTTAACGTTCATGATATTTTATATGAATTTATGTTTTAGTTTTGTATGCATATTTATATATAAAACATTTATTAAAATGTGTATAATTTTTGTTATTATTTCTTTAACACACTGCTAAAAAAAAGTGTCTTAAAAAAGTTACATTTAAGACACATAGTGTCTTATTTAAGTCTCCAGGTGTCTTAATAGAAAACATTGTGCATTTCATTAAGACACTTCGGTGTCTTAATTAAGTCACTTTGTGTCTTAAATAAGACACCTGTACTGTATGTTTTTAGCAATGCAGTGAGTGCATATATACATACACATCAGTATTTCAATTCACATTACTAATTTATTATTCTTGAATATTGTAATTTAATTTTTTTTGCATTTAAAAAAACAGTTTAATTTAAATATTACCTAATATTTCCGACGATCGTTTCAAACTTTGCAAAAACAAGAAAATTTTGTTTTAACTTTCAAAAAGAAAAAAGAATTAAACAACAAAATTCAAACTTTAAAATTGTATTATACATCTTTACACATTTCCGAGTCTTAGGCTTTAGGGATTTTCCATAACTTTTCTAACAAGATTACATTTTAATCAAAGTTTTATTGAATTGATTTATTTTTATCATATACGACAAATTCGTATAACGTTATTGTATTATTTTCTGTAGTTATCAAACTTCTTCAAGATTTCAATATTTATTGAAAGAGGATGCAAAAACACGAGAAAAATGACTTTTCTATTTTGTAAAAAAATTTTACGTAATTTGTTTTAAATTTTGTTTGTATTTAAAATAAATGCACATATTAGGTAAATCTAATGATCTGAATAGTCTCATGGTAATTATGGTGGAGTTAATGTTATCTCATATAAGTATATATAGATCGATATATAATTAAATCTTAATAATGTTTGTGGCAAAATATGCTATCATTTATGCTATTCATTAAATATGGAAGTATGTATTTAGAATAATAATAGTATTAATGGATATTATAACTATTTATAACATACGAATTTTGATATTCAGTATGCGTAATAATAGCAAGTTTTAAGCAAAAATCGTATTACAAAATTTACAAATTTTATTTTTGGAATTTAAAACTAAATATTGAACAAACATTATATATATAATATTTTTCCTTTAATATAATCGACGGAAATATGTCAAAATAATTCAATTGTTGTTACCGTGCAATTATAAGACATCCTTTTCAATATAAAAATTAAACGATAATAATTTTAAATAATGTACACGTAGAAAAATGGTATATTAAAAGTGATTATACATTATGGTAATTTAGGGATTTGGAACCAAATATATCTAAAATTATTATACATCTTCTATACAATACAATATCTTCTAGACAAATTAGC
>JABFQC010002992.1:0-14924 GCA_022817085.1 Psilanteris sp. ZL-2020
TAACTTTCCTTGGGCCGTAGTTACATTTCAAGCATAAACCAACGTTGATTCGATGATATACCACAACGTAGGACCAGTGTTGCCAACGCTGTTCCAACGTAATTCCAGTTGTAAATTTCTACATGGGCCTCGAATCGCATTTTATTGTCGGCTTAATAAACGCAGCCGGAAACGCAATTGAAAATCTTTTTCGCCCGAACCGTTCCTTCGGTATCATCAAACCGCAAAAGTTAGAAATCGCACTTTTGCGTTTAATTTAAGCAGGAAAATCTTAATCGAACAATGCCGTTTATGTAACACCAACATTATAGTTACAACAACGATGCTATATGTAATCGCCCTATACGTTCAGTCTCAGCGCGATTTTTTAGCCAGTAATCGTCGGGTTTCATATCATTTGTACGACTTCGGAATTAAGTATCTACTTAAGCACGGGTCAAACCGCGTGAAATAAAAAAAATGCGGCCGACTCAATGTCTTCCGAAAACTCTCGATTATCAACAGAAAAAAAAAATCACCTGCCAGTCAATTTGATTAACCTACATGTCGATCCATTCATCCGCGCGCGACGACAAAGAAGTATCGTCCGCGCGACTAACTCATCCCAATGAATTCTATAATTACACGTTTTCGTTGCAAAATGTGTTTCCAATTTTGCTCGATACCGAAAAGCCCACGTGATCTCGTGAATCGACGCGACGCCAATGCCGTCAGACGCAAACGTCGAGCTTGGATCGCGCGACACGTCGACGCAACGTCGCGCAATCAATCGCGTCGCGTTGTTCCGCATTAAAAATATAATTCCAGCGCGGTGAATCAAAATCAATAATACCATAAAAACAAAGCAATCAAGGCATTATCCGGCAAACATAGTATCACGCTGTTAAAAATAATAACGATCATTTTCGTTTCACGTTTAAAAGCGCACTTCGGTTTCGTGCAAATAAAACGACAGCGCACCGCGAGCCCAAATTAAATATAATGCAATATTGTCAGAGTTGAAGAGATCGGTTTTTAATTGACTCAAAGTACATGCAATTTTGAGACCTTGCAATCTGCTGCCGATAGAAACCAGGCCTAGAAGCTAAAACAATTCATGTGATTCCACAAATAACCGGTTATTTCGCTGAAAATACACGTTGCCGCGAAGTAGTCTGTGTTTACACAGAATATTGGTTCTAGAAAAGCGAGGAATCAGCGTTATCACGTATGCCACGGCGATAACGTTCGATTGCGAAGCGAATCGCATAATAAAGGGCGGTGTTCGGCAGACGACCGGCTAGGTCGAGCGGACCGATCGTCGACGGATCGGTGTCGAAAAACACCGATTTCGTCGTTGGAGATTAGACGCGTTCCTTCAGAATCAACTCGGCCGCGTGTAAATCGGTAAAAGTCGCGCGATTGGTATCAAAATGATGGCTGTCTGACGGCGCCCTCTGGCATCCCTTACAATGTAGAAACAAAAACATCAGGCCATGCACGTGCCTTTTGTTAATATCGACAAAAACTACCGATTTTTCTATACAGGTTTATGTCCGGTCGGGCGCACTAATCTGCGTTCATCTTGGGCGCGAAGCTACGTTAATGAGCGCGCTTCGTTGACGCAGGACAAGAGCGTAACGGAAGCGACAACAAAGCGAGATGTTTTAGGAGCAGTTTTGGGATCCGCGAAAGTCAAACGATTGTTTGACCTGCGGCCACACTCGGCGCACCTGGAAGGTGCCAAGTTTATGACAAGCGGAGTTCAACTTTCGCTTTCCCTCGACCTTTCGGACGCCAACTTTCACGTTCAAAATAGATTATATTCCTTCGACTACCTGTCTTGGAAAGTACGCAGGGCTGAATTCGAACGTTTCCTTTTCCGACACGGCAATGGCTGTGCTCATTTAATTGCGTTCGGTTGTTTACGTTGCGATGACGATGCAACAAATATTCATTACGTTAATTTACTGAATAAACGGCAGCGGCCGTTCCCGAGCTTCTGTTTATTGCCGTAAAATTCGACGCAGATGCAAATAAACGTCCCACAAACGTACGTTCTATCGACGCGCGGACCACGCTAGGTCGACGTCTCGAGTCGGCAACCAACTGTGCATTTCGCTCGAAACAAAGACACCCGAACCGCGCCGAAAGGCCATTTTTTGAAGGCCTTCATACGACCGATTCTCAACCGTTCGACTCGGCGTAACGCGCGGAACATGCGCTCGCACCTACGCCGTTTCGCCGATCCGATTTTTGCCGCGCTTACCGGTTTTCGATTACCTTTGACAGACGCGACTCGAGTGCAATACTTGACGCGAGACGTCGCCGTGATACTTTGATCGAAGGAACCGGTCTCGTCGCGTCGCTTTATGAGCTTCCGCGTCGTGATTAAGCGACCCCGTTCGCTCGCTCTCGATATCTCTCTCTTTCTCTCCCGCTCGCGGCTCACCTACGCATCTCGTTTGTTAATTAACTTCGGATCACAATTAAAAGCCGCGGGCGCCGATCGCGCATCCGGTTGCCGTAATGGCGCGCACGGTCCATCGCGATTCCTTTTCCGTAGGAATCGGTATAATAGCCGATCGCCGGGGCGCACCGTGGGACCGATTTAATCGATTTTAATTAAGCAAAATTGCAGAAGCATCCAAACGGGCCGCCGCCTCGCGGGATTTCAGAATGATCACGTGGGAAAAACGCGCGGCGGCTCGGAAAAAGATATTCTGGGTCGCGGCGTTATCGCGATTATGATAATCCGGATTTATGCTCGTTGGCGCTTCTTTCCGGCCTCGCGCTTTCGGTTGCTCCCTTTGGTCCGGGAGTAGTCAAGATGCGGCGGCCGACGTTCGCTATCGGTCGGCCGGCGCAGCAGCCACTGGGTCCGGCCTCCGCCTCGGATCCGCCCGGTTCCTTCTGACAAGCTATTGTGGGCGCCCGCGCGCGTGCGTTTTTCGCGCGCGTCGGAATTATATTTCGAGTCCCCCCCTCGGCCGCGATAACGAGGATCAATCATTCGACCGGATGAGGTGTCGAAATGTTGCGCCATTTTTCTCGCCGCCGCCGAGAACGCGTACATCTCCGGGCGATTTGCATGCGTATCTTATCGCGGCGTATGGTAATGGCGTGGCCGAACTTTTTATAATAGAAAAATTATAAACGACGTTATCTCGATCGACGCGTCGAGTCGAGTCTTCGGCATGGCACACGATTGCGGCGGGCTTTTCTGGCGCCGCCGATTCTGCAAACGAAAAAGACGCGATAATTGGTCCGACCAAGGGGGGCGCCCTGTTCGTTTGACGATCGGGCGCTTTTTCGACGTAAACCTGCCGGCCGATCGAACGAATGGCGGGGGTACGATATAAGGTCGCTGAGTTTTGACAGCCAGCGCAAGGCGTCGAAACTGTCCGGACGATTTGGGTCCTCGGGCCCGGAGTTAATTATGGAACAAATGAAAATGTCCCGGGCTTAGTGACGGGACAATAAACCGATCAACAAAAGTAAACATTCTTGAGAGTGAAAATTTATGTCCTCATAATGGGCCGCGGAGACAATGGTTTGACTTACGTTTGTTCGCCAAAAATTCCAAAGATATTATCCCACACTCCGAGACGGGCATACACTTCTTCTTCTTCTTCTACGTCTACTACTTCTTCGTCTGTCTTTTTTGTCCCCCCCCCCCCCTTTTTTCCCTCCTTTTTTGTTTGTTCCGAGTCATTCAGCGCCCCGTCTGGTATTTCGGAAATATTGTAAAGTCACGGTCCGTCCCGTCGGAGACGTGGCCTCCGAAAGAAAAAGGCAGGTAGCGCGCGTGCGCACTGTCGTGGGCATTAGTCAGCCCGTCAGTGCGGTCCAACGTTTTACGAGGGTTTAATGCCCCCGAGGTGCATTCTAATTGCACCAATAAATCCCAACGAGGCACCACCCGG
This sequence comes from Psilanteris sp. ZL-2020, assembly GCA_022817085.1. Lineage (NCBI taxonomy): Eukaryota > Metazoa > Arthropoda > Insecta > Hymenoptera > Scelionidae > Psilanteris > Psilanteris sp. ZL-2020. The sequence continues at coordinate 3,906 of JABFQC010002992.1, forward strand.
CTACGGGCCTTTTCTTTTCAACTTTCGTGCGCGGCCCCGCGACAGACAGAGACGGACGCGCTCGCCCACGCCGAGCCCCGTTCCGTCAGAATGACAGTTTCGCGTTAATAGCGCTCACATTTTTGACAGATTACATCAAGGTCGGACTAAACCGAGACCATCCTGTCACGCCGGGTTCAAACTCTATGAAAATAACTTTCGAGGTCACGCGCCCGTGGCGTGTCATCGTTTCATGGAAGCCTCGTGTTTCCACGCCGTTTTCGGCGCGGCCGTTCTCACCGCCGAACCGGTGCGTTCCGGATCTTTTGCTGGCGATTAATGCCGATCGCAAATGCAGAAACAAACGCGAGTTACGCGATACGCGTATTGTTTGAGTTGCGCGATAAAAGACCGCGGCTCAATGAGCAACGAAAATAATTAATTCGTGCTTGGCGACTTTTATCATTTCGGAAGTAGCAATGTTGCTGGCGCGACGCAAGAATGATATTTAATTTACGCCTCGGCAATCCATTTCGACGGCCGGTCTTGCACCGAAAATAATGCGCTCGATGTAACGGTACGGCGATTTTGTTTTCTTTTTTTTTCACCCGGGCATTTTTTTTTTTATTATTTATATTACGTAAATTCCCGAGAACGCTTAAATCGAGCCAAAAAAGCGCTGCGTTGTTTGTTTAAAAAGCACAAGACGAAGAAGAAGAAGAAGAATAAGTCGATCGAAGAAACATCGGGCTAAAAAATAACGAGGGGGTAAAGGAAAAAAATAATAATAATAAGACTCAGAAGCGAGCGTAAAAAAGGAACGACGACCACGCCGGTGGATGAAATTCCGTGAATGAAGTATAGAATTTTTTCCAGCGATGCGGACGTTTTCTCATGATTCAAGTGGCGTGCGGAAAAAGAGAGACGACGGCGGGACTGAGAGGAAACGTTGCTCATTTTGTGCCATTGTAAATTGATCCGTTCAATGGATCCACCATTTATTCCGCCGTAGGTTGTCGGACCACTCTCGACGGGGAATCGTGAAACTGCCGTGGTACCCGAGTGTCTCAATGCAACGTGGCACACGTGGTCTCCCGCTGTGTCTTAACGCTTTTCATTGTCCTGCGATCCCTCCTTTCTTTTTTCGTCGCACTAACTGAAACGCGTCCCACTTTGCGCCCGGCATTCAAATCGAATCGCTCGCCAAAAGAGCAGCGCCAAATTCCAGCTTTTCGGTCCGGCGGCGTTCGTCGCGGCCAAAAAAACCGCGGAAAAACCGCAATGATCGGGCGAAGGGGCGAGCGATCGCGGCCGACAAAAATCCGCGTCACCGCGCATGCCCGTGGCGATATGATTTCGCGCGAGCGCGCATGCGCCGACGCGAGGTACACGGCACATCGGTGGCGCAGCGTGCAGCCCTTTCGAGCCCACGTGGCGTCTTTATGGGCCGCCCGCGGGGGGCCTTAACGCCTCATCCGCGACCATAAAGCCGATTGTCACTTGCTTATCTAACGCGCTGCAAACGCTAGGTGCAACCGCCGCGCAATCGAACCCGCCGGGTCAACAGACTTCTGCGTCGCCGAGAAATTCGACCGATCGGCGTGCTTATCAGTGCGATCTGTCGTTTCGGTGACCGAATCACGGCCGATCGGTTTGCGGTTAATTAATGGCGGCCGAATCGAGGCCCGCTGGTGGCCGATAATCCGAAATATCGGAAAGATTCGAGCGCAATCGTTTGGCTTGAAAGAAAACATTCTTGCAGTTTAATGTACTGTAACGTTGATATTCCGTACGATAACGTCATCAGTCATTAGCGAGCGTATTACAGGCCGAAAGCAAATGAATACGAACGCGAGTTCAATTCGTTTGAAAAAAAAGTCAATAACTGGAAGTGTAACACTTTGACCCTCGGCATGCGATGCTCTCTTTCTACGCCACACCGATAATGGCGCATAAAAGTGGTTATGCACACTTTATTGTGTAGATAAATGGATTTCGATTGCAGTATGCGTTTTTATGACTCGGCCGGCAATAGACGCGCGGCAAATTCGGGGCGGAGGAGGGGATTCAACCAACACCTAACCTCACTTTCTAGGGGCGCGTCCAAGGTCGCAGTTTCGGGCGCAGGAGAAACGCCGAGCAGATTGGCGACTAAATAATTGGGTCAAACGAGCAATCATTATTATTGTTATTAATCCATAAAACCTGCTATCGAGATTTAATTGACGGTATAGAACGGATGGCGAAAAAAGAAAAAAAACAAAAACAATAAAAAACGACATGGCGCAAGTGCAAATTGCAAGATTCGGTCCATCGGAAGAATTGTTATTATTGTTATAATTTGTTTATTTATTTACTATCTTCAACTTCTTTTATTTTTGTTTACAAAAGATATAAACAGTATACGTTTATTTTGTTTCCCTTTGTTTACACGACTGTTGTATAATAATCAAGAAAAAAAAACATTCGTATCGCTTTCGTTATATTTCGTCGATCGCATCAACCCACGGCAATACCAGTGCATGGAAAGTCCGCGATTGTCGCGGGAATCGACGATTCGACAGCCGAATTGAGCCGCGCACAACCGATAACGCGATTCCTCGAATCGAATCGGCGATGTGACTCAAGAGGATGCAGTCGTGCAGAGTGCCGTGCGGTACAAGAAGACAGAAGAAAAAAAAAAAAAAAACAAGAAAAAAAAAACTTGACTTTTGCGATATCATTTGTATACAGTGACTCGGCGAAAGTACACCAATCTGATTAAGAGCGGGACTGAAACATTTCATTATCATTGCCTCATCCGCGGTATCGTGTGACCCAATTTGGATTTCTATGAGCGAGGGTGGGGGGCGGGGGGGTGCGTGAGCAATGGACCGCGCCAACCGCCGATTCTCGCGCGATTTTCGCTCCGCGATCTGCCGGCAACGAGCTCGACGAAACAAAGTCATTTGAAATTTGTCGCCCGGCGACGAATCGCCCCGACCGGAAACCGAACTTTCGAAATGCCGAGGACTCGCAGGCGTGCGCGAACAACGGTCGTATAATGACCATGAACATCAATATTAGATACGACGCAAAGGCGGCAGGTTGACGTTTGTAATGAGCATAAAAAAGGCATTTGGCGTTATTGCGTAATAAAAGCAGCGTTATCGATGAATCGACAGGAAAGCCTGGATCCGATTGCGATAATTGTCGAAACAATTCGCGTTCTTTTATTTCTTCTTCTCCTTCTTTTTTTCATTCATTTTTCTTTCTCTTTGTTCTTTTTTCCCTTCATTCCTATTTGCCTTTCCTTCCCCTCCTCCTTTCCGCCTTCCCCTTTCCTTTTCCGTTTCTCGCGACACCGCCGCGAAGATTAATTGCCATTGAATATTGAAGTGATTTTAAAATTCACTGATAATATGTATCGAAGCGTTTGAATAATCGCGTGTCGTAATTGTGTACATTAATGACGACATTTCGGCTGATTAATTTTCACATGCGTCGACGAAGAAATTACCACCCGACTCGTCGCGCTTATCGTTATCTCGGCGCAAACGTGGCCTGCAATCGCGGCTACCGTAATTCCATCGCGCCAACAATTGCCGGCCGACTTTTTCCGCGTAATTCCGGCGCGCCGGCCCGACCACGCGGAAAATCGCACGGGCTTTTGGAATCGGTTATCGGGCATCTGCGAGATCGGCGCGATTGCCGACTCGGCAAACACGACCGCCCGACCGCGTGTGTGGTGCCAAACAAATTAAAAAGCTAATTTATCGGCGCCGATATGATTTCTCGGAAGCGCGCGCGGAGAAAATGTGTCGAATCATCCCGCCGAGCGGCTCGGGCCTGGCTTCTCGGGCGCGCGTTTTGTTTGCGATCGATCGGCGCGTGTGTTTGCAGTCGTCGAAACGCGCGCGATACACGAATAACGGCATGGCCGCCGGGATCGAGAGTCGATCAGGGCGACCGTGGCCGCGCTTTGTTTACACAACATACGGCCGAACGGTTGGTGCCGGTTCTTTTCGCGCGCTTCTGCGACGACAGACACGAGTCAATGTGTCCTCGAATAATCGGCAACCGGCATTTCATCGATTAAAACGAACCGACCACCGTCGACGTCGGCCCGACTCCGGCACCCGGTTGGACCCAATAATTCGCGGGGGACCGATCATGGCACCGATTCCCGTGGATCAATTAATTAACACCGACGCCGGCCGAGCGCTAAATAATACATCAACGGCGCTGCCATTTAAATGGCCAAAACACGTCGAACCGAATGAAGACGCCAACTATTATCGCAATGAATGATTCATGCATGGTTTCCTGTGGCTCGACTCTCAGCTCTCGACAGCCTCTGCCAAAATAATTTCCGCAATTTTTGTTCGCGCTCTTTTGTTTTAAACGGCCGGCGCACTTTTCCCCCGCGTCCGCGTAGCCCGTCGCTTTTCATTTTCCTTCTTTGTTTTTCTCCGTTTTCCTTTTTCCCTTTTTCGTGTTTCTTTTTGTTGTTGTTGTTGCCGCTCTCTTTTTGCTTTTGCCTTTTGCATCGTCTGTTCATTCAACCGCAGCAAGCTTAAACGTCAAGCGCAGCTGCATGACGCAGATAAACTTTGCGATATCGCTTGCGCATATCGAGCGACCGGTTTCGATTTTGTTAAAAATCAACAAGGACAACGTTAATGCTTTCTCGAAAGGCGATGCCATCCAACGAGAGTGAAAGAGAAAGAGAAAGAGAGGCGCGCGCGGGCAGGGACGCGCGGCGCGAGAGAGACGGACGCGGACGGAGCGAGAGGAGGAGCGCGCGCGAGAGCGAACGACGGAGGGAGCGAGAGGGAGCGACGGATGAAAGAGACGGGTCGAATGACTGACAAGGACAAAGAGCCAGCAAACGCTTGTTTCACGTGGCAAAGCAATTGACTTTGCCCATTTACATGTACTTAAACTACATATATTATATTGAATTGTTATCGCGAATCACGCCGGCTTGTTCGTCGGGATCGACCCCCCCCCCAACGCCCCCTTAATTCTTTATCCATAATATTCAAATTCGAGCGTATTATCGGTGACGTTTTCTCGGCCCAAAAATTACGCGCGCCGCACGGTCGTTGGAGTCGGTCGTCTCCCGCAATACCGAAATACGACGAGCGGCGAAGTTTTCGAAGTTCCAAATAGTTTCGCGGCATGGGTCCGTGTCTCGTGTTACAGGCGTGTCCTTGAGCCGCGCGTACCCCGAGCGCCTGGCCCCGAAAGCCGAAAACGAGAGCCTTCTAAGTCTTCTGCCTCGATGAACAGAGCACTGTACCAACGGGCATCGATTCCCCACGGTTCTCTCTGTCGGGCGACAGCACGAGAAATTTTGTCGTTGCGCCCGAGAGCGCGCTCGAAAATTCCCAGATTTGCGTCCAGCTGCCGACTCGAAGACGCCGAAGCATGCCGGCGTTTTCAATGCGCGGCCTTTTCCGGTGGGAAAATCGGTCGAGCGTCGGCAAAAATCGCGGACCGGTGTTGGCGTACCGCTTTCGTATATCCGTCTTTGTCAATCTCGTATCATTTAAATAAAAAGCGGTTTAATGCTGAAAAAAATTTCTATTAAAAATCACTGTTCCAAAACAGTATTCTGACGCGATGTTTGTCAACACTTAAAAATGACCCCTAAATATCGTAAACATTACTTCGATTTTCCTATGTTTTTACTGTGCTTTAACGGTAATTATTCTTTGTTGATAAACATCGCACCAAAGTACTGTTTTGGCACGGTGATTTTTAATAGACATTTTTCTCAGTGTGGTAAAATGCTCGGTGACACCGGTCCGGAATTTGGACCGACAGTGGACCCGCACCGGCCCGACTTTGCCAGCTTCTTAACGGGCCGGGCTTCGCTTCGAGTCGGCGGCGTGTTTAAACGTCGTGTTTAAATCGTTCCACGCGCGTTAATACATATGAGTCGGTTATGTGTTACGATATATTCGATGAATATATTAAACCGTTGCGCCGACCGATGATGTCAGTAATGAAGAATGCCGCAGCGCGGCAGCCACAAATGATGTCTTTGCCGGCTGCAGGCACGGGCGCGTGGAAACGCGGAATCGAAGTCATTTTTCCACGCTTCTTTGTCGTCGCTGGATGAGAGCGCGCGCGGGGAACGCTGTTTAATGAGAAACATGGAAATGACGCGCGATGGAGGGAACCAAGATGGCGACCGTTGGATGGGTCGCTTTGCCGACAATTGTATCCGATGCTGCAACGGAGGACATGTTTTTTTATTTTTTTTTTGTTGTCGTTTTTTGTAAATCGGTCGAAATCGGCAACCGACGAAAACGTCTGTTTACATGCGTTTTTCGAAGTCGGCCGCGTCGAAACCGTAGCGTTTCAACCGACTCGGACTTGACCCAGTGGTGTCGGGCCGTTGTTCCCTGCGGGTTATTACGCTCGGTTTTGACAACAAATTTGGTCCGCTCGCTTCGCCCGAGCGGTATACATTCTTGCACGAAACTCACGTGACAGGTCATTAGAGGAAGCGAAGAATGTCCAGGAATTTCGATGAATCCGAGGGATCATGTCGAGAACCGACAGGCCGGTCGAGCGGATTTAATTATAGTAAGGTCTAAGCGCGCACGCTGTGCGTCGTTTGACTTTTGTCGATCGGATTTTTGTTTTCTTTTTTCTCCGCCTTTTCTTGTTTTTTTTTTCTCTTGCCGAGATCATCCGTTCGGTTCGTTGTTTGGATTCCGGTGAACCGAAAGGTTCTGTTAAGGAAACCGTTCCCGTGGTCGGTTGGCGCGAAATTTCGAACGACGCCGGCCTCGACCGATTAAAACGTCGAATTTTTAATCCAACTTTATGACGAATCCCGATTCGTTTGTTTGCATAGGCGCGCTTGGTGCCGGCGAAGCCCAAAAATTGCGCAGACAATCGCGATGAATAATTCATCGCGACTCGGACGTATAAAAATTGCGATGCATTTTTTCGAAATAAGGGAGGGGGGGTTACTTTTTTCTTCTTCTTTTCGTCTTCCTCTTCTTCTTCTTTATTTTTCTGCGGGAAATTTGATACAAAAGCGAATAAATCATAACGCCGGCGCAAGCCGTCACATCGAGCGCCGTATATATTATAAATATATTTAGATATGGCTGCGCGCTCGCGCGGTCGATAATTCGCGCAGCGCGTATCTTTGATGTCGAATGAACGGCGCGTGACAAATTAGCGTCATTACGACAACGCAAATGACCGGCGTGCAATCAATCGCGCGCTCTCGCGGCGCCGATCGCACTCGATGACGCAAACGCGTCAGAATCAACGAATAAGTTTCAAAATCGTCCGTGGGATCAGCCGGCTGTCTATACTCACGTGAAATAGAAATTCGGCGACAGTCGACGATCGACAGCGACAGTCGTATTTCAACGCTAACAGAGTCAACAAACACTGCGATTGTTTTGGCGAAAAACTAAAAAAAACTAACAAAATTCAAAAAAAATCTATAAAACTAACACTCACCTGTTTTGAGAAGACTGCGATATCTTCGTTAAAACTCTCGGACGAACACACATCGCCGCCCGCAACACCTGGTTCCCGCGGTGTGCAGGTTGCCAACTCGCACTTCTCGAAAATCAGCGCGAGCAGCGGAAACAGGGGGTGCCTGTGGAAAAATGAAATAAACCAGGATTAATCCAAAAGATCGGTCGATTGCGAAGGTTCGCGCGCGTTTCCACCGTCGTCGGTCGCTGTTGCTCTCTCTGTCTGTCTGTCGCGCGCGCGCGGTGTGTCATTTTCGGACTAATCAGAACCACGGCGTAACGTTTAACAGTCATTGAACCACTCGGTGCGCTTGAGCACACAAAATGTCACGATATTTAGACGGTAAATAAGATATGTTTACACGACACGAACACCGCCGCACTCCCGGGTTTCTCGGGTGTTTCGGAATTTCTCGTCGACTTATTGATACCGAGTCTGAGGACGCCAAACGGAAGGCTACCTACATTAAATTAAATCAATAGTCATTATTCAAAGGCAAACAAACGAGCGTACACACTGCAGGCGCGTAAAAATATTTACTGAAATATATCAAACACAATGTCGCCGTTCGTGTCGCAATTTTCGTTGGATCCCTCGGATCTCGCGCGCAAATCGTTTCCTTTCTTTTCGCCTGCTGCGGTTGCAAATCCCGCCGATTTTCGTCTCGCTAAAGATCCTCGCATCTCTTTTGCGCGCGATTACGCAACGCGCGGCTAAATACCCACGCTGAAACCTGCAACCACGCGGGACCTTAACGATTCGCTCGGACGCGAATGTAAATCAAACGCCGGCGTTGATGAATATTTTCGATCTCCATTGGCCAATCGCGATCATAATGTCCGATGAGATCGAATCGGCGCGCGTGCGTAGCGCCCGCGACCGTATTGTTTATAAGCCATAAACGCCCGACACCGCAAACGGCACCTTGACGAACGCAACGAAAGTTGGATATTTAGATTAAATGGGCGCGCTCGGTAATTAAGCGCAACGTTCGGCGTCGACGTCGTCGTTTTTGCCATTCAAATTGAATAGACGGCGCATCCTTATTGGCCTACATTTAATGAATGCTAATTGCACGTGTCTATAACCGCGGCACTAAAATCGATCAAGCCGCGGCCGTAAAATGTTTGACGAAATTATATTTCGCTCGCGATAAACGATCAGATTGGCGTATTTATGGTCTCGAAAATGAGTCGACGCGCGTAACGTTGCGCGCGCGCTCGAGCGCGTGGATTCGCGCTAAAACTGGTTTGGGCCGGCGGCCGAAAAGCTTGTTTTCGAAAACCGCGCGGTCGTCGGTGCGAGCGCGAAATCCGAAGGGAATATAATTGCGCGAGATAACGGCAATGAGACAGCGGAGCGACGCAAGAAACGTCAAGGGATAAGATAAGATTGGTCGGCGTAGTGCCGTCACGGGCAACATTCCAGTCTGGTGCGCGCGAGGAAGAAACTGTCGATATCTTTATATCACGGTTGGCCGATCGAAACGCCGAACTGCGGGCACCACGTGCGCGGCCACGGTCAGAGTCGTCGCGACAGAATTTCTCAACTCGCAACGGGCTTTACCGTCTTTATTCCGGGCCATCAAGTTGGTACCCCCGAAGGGAAGCAAAATGCGCGAATTTTACGATTGCAATTTGCAACGAGTCAATGCAATCGTTGGATTCGATTGGTTCGGTCCCAAATAATCGCTATCACGAAATGTTGCAATCCGAATGGTATATAATTCAATTTGTCGGACGTCCAATTAGCGTGGTAGCAAAAATTTATTTCTAATCGGCCGATCCAATTAAACCTGATCTTATATTGACCGGCGTTGCTTGCAGTCTCATTTGTAAGACTGCGATGTGATCTTGTACCGCTAACAATGCGTATAGTCCAAGTCGCAATTTCGAGTTTCCAAACAGTACACGGATAAAATTGTAAAGCGAAAAGTTAATCACGAAACGTTCGAGGAGTAATTTGCTGAGAATAATGCATAATTCAGTAACACGCAGCAACTATAGATTGTAACCATTACGATATCACTTCCCCGTTGTGAAACGGTCCATTCGGATGACCGAGGGCCAAAAATAACCCGGAATCGCGTTCCGTCCGTCGGTAAAATTGGAACCGTCCCGCGGACACTTAGACAATACGTTCGTCTCAGTCAACCTTTTAATTACGGCCATTTCGTCGCGCTGTTGGTCTCGTCCCAGCCGCAAATTGTGTCTACGGTTTATTCGCGTTAGCGTAACAACCGCCCGGACCAAACCCGACCGTTGCGCTGAAATAATCGTGGTTACGCGCGCGCACCCGTCGCCGATCGTCTGGGCCGCCGCGCGGCCGCTTCGCTTTCGTCCGGTTTTTTATTCGGCGAACGCGCGGACCGAGCGCCGAGCGGTAGCCGAGGTTGAAGGTGAGAAGCGTACTGCTCGAGGCTCGACGGCACCCGGGCGCTGCAGACGTGCCGCGTGTGTACGCATGGTAGCGTTCTCGCAAGCGCGGCGTAGCGGACATAAAACGATTCGGAACGAATTTCGACAAATTGACGTTGGAGCCGGCAGTAAAGAGCGAGCAAAAGGAGCCGCAAAAAGGCTTCTCGCCACCTTTGCTTCGCTCTAAAACGCGCGCCCTTTCACTCGGCGCGTTGCTCGCATTCTCTACGATATCTTAGAATCTCGGCTGCGAGTCGACGCGCGGAAGATTTTCGCTTTTAATTAAGCCCGAGAGAGAGAGGCGCACGACAAAAAGAGAAAAAATAAGGAAAAAAATCGCTCGCACGGAATCCAGCACCGGGTGGCGCAGTCGCGCGACAAGCCGATCGAAAAATCGCCCGATTTCGGTGTTTCGCGGATTTGGACCATCGGACGTTGCCGATCGCGACCGACCCGTGTCAATGGCGGTGTCCAAAATCACGCGAAGAATAGAGCGATAGACTCAGGCGTCGGCAACAAGGTGTACCGGCGAAATTGCACGCGACTGGTGACAAACGACTGGTGACTGGACCGCAACGGTAATTATATGATATACAATGACCCGTTGAACATTGTTCGGAGAACCTGCGGTTTTGCGGTTTTCGTGCTCATCGTAAATTCCCCCTTGCAAAAAGTGGAAAGAAAAAGGAAAAAACCAGCGAGAGAGAGAGAGAGAACAAAAATACGACAACAACGAGACTGCGGCTCGTATAAGTTGAAGGGCGCGCGTATTACAATGATTATCTCGACGACAATGGTCAATTGACAGTTCGGCTTCTAATTTGGACAAATTGACAAACCACGGTTCCCCGGAACCCGCAATTATCGTCGATTTAAATGAGATCGGCGGATTGATCGCCGTATGGCTTGCCGATTTTAGCGTTCGTGGCCTTTTCTTCGGTTTTGTTTTTTCGCTTTCTTTTTCTTTTCTCTCTCTTTTTTTCTCAGTCCCGACCGGTGTAATGTTCGCGCTGATGAGCAAAATGGCGTGTAAACGATGCATATTCGAAAAACGCCCGGCCGAATTAACGTGCGCGGCGCAATATTCCGTGGCTTCCAGGAATTCGCTCCCCGGTCGGGGGCACAC
>JABFQC010002993.1:0-14924 GCA_022817085.1 Psilanteris sp. ZL-2020
ACCAATAAATATGGTTATTTTTAACAAATTTAACCTCAAAAAATAAACGTAATTTCAAAATATAGTAAATTTAACTAAAAATATGGTTGATTATTCTAAAACATGTTAACCAAAAAATTTAGTTGAACATATTATATTATTTTTCTGAGTGAAAAAAAAAAAAAAAAAAAAGGCGAAGAAAAACCCACTTTTTATTCCGTTGACAAAATTAAATCGTAATATTTGTACGTAAAAATTAAAAAAAAATGTTACAAGATTAAAATCAAATTTTTTTTCTTTCTTTTCAAACAAATGAATCGCCCTGCCGAAAGATTAAATTTAGGCAGAGTATTAAATTTAAATACGCATATTGTTTTGAATCAAATATATATATGTTATATATAATATATAATATATATACGTATAAAGGAAGTTTTGGGGACAGCGACTTTTTGGGCCCCTAGGTACGGCCCTGAACATTTTTTTTTGTAGAAAATATGGCGGAGCGCATCGGACGGCCGTCGGGGAATGAGGGAACGCTGGGGTACTGTGCCCCCAAACCCCCCTCCCTTAAAAATCTAACCAAACCCAAAACGCGAGAGTCCTAGGGGGCCCCAGTACCGTATTTTATGTGACTGTCCCTGAAACTTCCATTAAATGAAATGTGGCAATTTTTATGCATATACCCGTGACCCGTGAATCGGTGCGAATAGCCACTTCGTTAAATTTAACCGAAGGATTAATCGCTTCGGAAGGATTTTATCGCGTCATTGAAATTCAACAGCGACGAAATTTGTTTCCACAAAAAGGCAATTTGATTTGCGCCAAAACGGTATAATAAATGGCCGAAATGACAATTTTCGAAACAAAAACGTGGTTCGGCGTCGCGCGGAACAGGTTGGGTCGGGTGTTGTGTTTTAAATTTGATCGCGACGGTGCGAAACTTTTTCTGGCCGCAGGTATCCTTGACGTGAAAGGCTCGGAAATGTTTTCGTGAAATTCTTCGCAAATTAAGACGTCGCGTCAAGCGGTCGAATAACAACGGCGTCTTGTCATCTCGAGGTGTCGCCAATTGACATCGTTATTTGATGAGTCGCGTTTTCGGAGGCCAATTACTCGAAAGTACGGGGTATGAGCTTGTCAGAGCGGGCGTTCAGAATTCGGGATTGGTATGCGAGCGAGCGACTTGTCACGTCAAGTGGCCGTTTTCGAGTGATATTCGTGAAGAGAAACGTCGACGCTAAAGACCTGCTTGTTGTGCTAACTGTCACGCATTACGCGTGAGATTACATTGCTGGGAACAAAATTCGTACTGAAACCCACACGTGGGCATCCGGCCGGGCATATGGAACGGTGACCTTATAGAGAAAACGAGAAAAAAAGAAAACACAAAAAAAAGACAGAATGCAATTTCGTGGGCTTTTGGTTCGCTTCAAAATTCCAATCGAATGCGTCAATGTTTACATTGACGATGACAATAAATCGAACACATTTTCAATGTCAAAAAAGTAAACACAAAATAGGAAGGTAAACAGTGGTCGTGGCAAACAAAAGGCAAACGTAAACAATAACAATGAATGGCAGAAATGACAACAGAAACAATAATAAAAATAATAATAAACGCGCGATGAAGGTCATTTCAGAAAAGAAACTCAACATTCAGCGATACGAGAGCGCCAAAAAACTCACGCGATAAAACAAATTTCTGTAAATCGCGTTTGTTTTATTGGCGGTGTACGTTTGAATGGAATAGTTTATTGCATTTCAGAGATAACTAGCTTAATATATGTAGTTAAATACCAAGTTCTAACCTAATTATTACCAAATAATAAACGGCGCAAACTTGTTTTCTATTAAATGAAGAGAAACGTTTAATTATAAGAGGATTCGTACACATGATTAATATCTAATGGGAAAAAGTTGTTCGTCTTTGGTATTGTCGAAGAAAGTTTTAAATAACGTTAAAATATATTTTAATTGTATGTAATCATTTTAGTATTATGTTTTTTGAAATTAAATGTCTCACGTTCGCAATTGTACATAGAGAGTATTTTTATGTGCAATTAATAATCAATAAATGGAGACGTTGGTGTAATAAATTGAATAAAAGTATAATTAAATGAAAATCAAAAAATCAAAAACAAAAAAAAACTCAAGAAAACTATCGGTCCGAAATGGGTTAAACCATAATTTGACTTTAATTTTTGGTTTATCTGCGTTCGATTTCAAAATTTTCATTATCTTATCCGTCGGTTATGCACACCGCGGTGCACGATTACACAAATACACATGTTCTTGTACTCGAATTTAGTTTTCAGAAAAGTCGAAATACTCAGATAAGTTGGTTGAACTTGCCAGCAAATGGCCCAAATACCATTCGTTTATTAGAAATGATACAAACGTTGAAATTGATTACAATATTTCACGTTAGAACTGAATTCATTTTTTTAGTTTAATTATTAGTAACAGAATCTTTAAACATAATACATATGATTAACGTTGCAAATTATTATATTCATTATTTATAATGATACTTAATACCTTACAATAAACAATCAAGATTAGTTACGTACTATAATTTTCTAGTCTAAAGTTAAAACTGAATTTTCCTTCGCAAATTAGTCACTTGGCAATATATTAAATACATATTATATATATACATATATATACATATATATTTATAAACGGATCGTTCTCCACGAAATCTACCTGCTATGAACGTAACAAGCAACTTTATGTTAATTACTACATTTCCACTTATTACATTTTATAGACTACATATCGACACTTTAATTAATATTTCTAAATTTACTGTATTATTATTCATTACTTCTAAATTGATATCTACTTGTTTCAAAGATTATCGCACACGTTGAAAAATCAGTGGCCTGATTAAAGCAGTTTAATTATTATAACTATAATTATATGATCCCAATAATTATAGCTCGCTCGACACACAAAAACCAAAACGGAATAATTGACTTATTACAAATATAATTCTAGTTAATTACGTCGATTCGACAAATCCCTTAATGAACATTGCCAACAAAATATTACTCTTCCACATTTCCGACGTTTATACGCCAGTTTAAGAAATTAAACTCCTCAAACGCTCATAATAACAGCCCCAATCAAATAAATCAATTTAATTATCAATTAATTACTTTCCTCGTTCCTAATGGAATAAGGTTCTGTAATTATTTGTAATTTAATGCGCGCGTTTAATGTGATTGTTTCCAATTAATTAATTCTCGTCAAACGCTTGTCGTTATAAACATACACAATAACAATAATTGTCGATCCGAAATCTTTTTCAATTTTTTTTTTCTTTTTAATTTATTATCGCAAATTGCGTTTAACAAACTACGTTTAATAAATATATATATATATATAAAGCTGATCGGTGTAATTTGTACAGCGACAAATTCGTGTAAACAGTTTTGCATTTGTCAAAACTTGCGAAAATTCGACTCACCTGCAATGAGGCGCGCGAGAACAGAATTGCGGGAGACGGATGGCAATGCGCGAACCCGAAGAACACCACAAAACAATAAATCACACACTGAACGTGAGCGGAAAACAAGTGCAAAGGAAACTGTGCGTCTGTAGTGTTACTATCTCCATCGAAGTACACGCATTGCGCGCTTTTTCATTGTAATCGCTAAATCTGTGGATCGCGATCTGCTTTCGGAATGAAGGTTTTTCCTAACACCGTCAGATACTTATGTCGTTGCCCCCACCTTTCACGAAGATCGACGGAAGAAACTGCTCTCTTCGATATATATTCATGTGTATATATATATATATATTCATGCCGGGAACGACTTTTTGACAAAACCCTTCTTTGCGTTCAATGAAACCATATAAATATGTGTAGGGGAGGGGGGCGGATATGAAACAAAAAAGTCGGAATCGCAACGATTTATATCGCGCGAACCGCAATCGAATTTGACTTTTTCGTAATCAAAAAACAATCGAAAAAGAAAATCAAAAAAGAGAACAACTTTGAACGACCGCGTTCGGTGCTAAGTGTGGATCGATATTGAAACGCAAAATTTCGTCGTGTAAGGTGATCCGATGATTTTCAATATCGATGTCGTGATTTACGCGGTTTCGGCCAATCGTATGAGATCGAATCGAGCGGTATTTGTTTTTTTTTTTTTTCACTTTTGGTACCAACTTTTAGAAGAAACGCTTCTTGATCGCTGTTTTGAAGAAAGTCATCGGGACTGTTTATTTATACAAATTAATTATCTCGCCTTCATTAATAATGATTATTATACTCCATCATGCTTTATGAATATTCTCTCAGTGATTTCTATCAAGTTCATTCTCATTTCTCGCATTTATGGAGCTTTACGTTTTAGTAGTAAAAATTTATTTTCTGTGTCGGTTTGTTAATAATTGTGAATTTGTTACACCGAAAGCAATAATCCTGCAAAATTTACCAGACAATATTGTAAACATCGGATAAAGGGGAAAAAAATGTAAATAAATACCTGAAAATATTATTTTTATCAGATTGTATGGTAATTTTTATCACATTTATTGAAGTTTTAATCATAATTTATCATATTTGTTTACATTTTTTTCCCTTTATCCCATTTTTACAATACACTGTAAACCTAAACTCATATAGTGTAATTTTACACATTATGTGTAAAGGTTACATTACGTATGTAAAATTACACAGCTAGGTGTAATCAAATATAACCTCACTTTTAAACGACATTCTTTAAAAGTATAATTCTAAATGCTTTCATAGTTGTAAGTTTGTTTAATTCACACTTTTCAAAAATTAATTAGTATATGCTTGCTGATTTTTTGATTCCTCACTGTGCGGATCTACCTACATAGGAGTTTTACACACTGTATGTAATAAGAATATTACATTTTTTGTGTAAAATTACACTCTGAGTGCGATTTTACAGAACTGGGTTTACAATGTAGAGTATGGTAAAATTTGCAGGAGTATTTCTTTCAGTGTAGTTAATTTGTTCTTTCGGTGTAATATTTTGTGTTTTAATTCTGAGTCAATTATAATATAGCGACTGAAATAATTTATTTCGCTGGTGTCTCAAAAAGAATGATCGATGCGTTTTATTAAAATTATAATTCATCGGTTAATGCAAATCATTAAAAATGCAATCGAAGGTTCAAAAAGATGTAACCATTTGCTTGACTAATAAAACGGGTTTCTTAAATCGAGACATTTTCATGCAAAATACATAAATGATACCTCATAATCTTTTCTACCGAAGTGTCTTGAAATAAGACACTTTTGTAACGTAAATTTTTCAAACCTAATTATATGAAAAATCCACGTTTGGTTCGGGAAAGTGCGACTGCAATAATACAATATCAAATGTGTTAAGAAAAGTGATTACATTAATCAGAGATTTTCACGGAAAATATGTGATTAAGATACGAAGTTGTATTAGGTTACGATCAATAGTTCAATGCCATTTGTTCAGTCAATACATATGTTTCTTTCCTTTTTCGCAATGCGGTGTTCAAATTGCCTATGAATTACGTCCGCCCAATTTGACAAACCCAACAAAACAAAAATACATTTCCCCGGGACATTCGGACAAAATTGCGCGGGACATTCGGAAAAATGTTGCTTCACAAAAACACTTAGTAATAATAATATAATCGTGTTAATCGCGTTCGGTATGATTTACTTTCTCGGAAGCAGTTATACTGCGTGCCTTTGTGGAAAAACTTTTCATCTCATTTATAAGAAAAATCATTTTTTTTTATCGATAGTAACAGGTAGTATAACAATAAAATTTTGAAATCTCTCGCCACTTTCAAATGCCAGCCAACTTGACAGGTGAGCCGAAAAACAATGATCAAGACAAAGAGCACTGTATTTGTTTACGTATGGTATGTAAACAAAAACACACAACAGTCACGTTCAGGTCTATTTACTGAAATCGGGTTGACTTATGTTTGTCAACATAAAAATACTGTTTTTTATAAACAGTACGTTGCGAATTCAAAACCAAAACAACAATTGTGTATTTATGTGCAATCAGTAAATAAAAATAATAACAGACATGCAGTATTATTAAATTAATTCAAAATTTATTTGTCATAATAATTAGCGACGTTTCGACCCTGTCGTTGGTCGTTGTTCCTTTAATAATAACATACAAATACACAGACGTTACAAATGTTTATAATAAAAATAATAACATTTGAACAACTCATCGTCAATTACGGACTTTTACCTGAACTTTGAATGCAATTGAACCGTCAAACGACAAACAATCATAACCGACAGAATCGGATTGAATTGTTTTGTTTGTTTATTAATTAATAAAATGTCCGCCGCGCCACGAGCGGACAAAAACCTGAAAATCACGAATTAGAATCTCATTGGCGTACGATTAGACGTGGAAAAAAGGTAAATGGACGTGGAAAAGGTAAATGTTACAATTATACGGTTTGTGAAGTATTAATTGGACGGGATTAACTGAGCGGAAAACTGAATTTCGATTTTGTTTCACAGTAATAATTATAACTTGATTAACCCGGACAAAAAGATTAGGAATAAAAAAAACGAGCCTGAGGAGAGAAAAAAATTAAGAACAACAAAAAAAAAATAAAAAAGAAAAAAAACAGAGCGGATGATATGGTGAATCTAGAAAGTCGTTCGCTGTCATTCGTTGAGCGCCATTAGTATCAATTACCGACTTTGTGTTTATACATTCTCTAATTACGGACTGCACAGTTGAATGATCGTACGTGACGCGTGTTGCGCCGAAGGAAAAATTCGCTTTCAGTTTGACGAAGACCATTCGCGCAGACCGTTCGTCAGCTATTGCGAGATGCGGTCCATGAGAGATCCCACCGCGGATCTCTGCCGCGAACATTTTCATATATTTCGAACGAACGGTGCACGCGAAATATGAAAATCGGCGCCGCACCGGCGTTCGAACGATTCCGCTGGCAAAAGTCGATCCTCGATTTACCGCTCGTTGTCGTCGAATTAATCGCGGGACGAATCAATCGGTGTAATTGGTGTACGCGTTTTGTACAAACGCGGTCTGTAATAACGCCGGGAAAATAAATAAAATATCGGTAAATATGTCGATGAAAAAATTGGACGTTTAAAAGTCAGCGCCGTATCCCGTGGGCTCTCGATTTAATTCAATAAGCGGATTAAAGTGCTTAGAATGGTCGTTACGAAACGACGCATTAACGACAAATCTATTACTTTTTCGGTTTGAAAATTCGATACAAAGGGTATGGAATGCCGGAAGAAAAAGAAAAAAAATTATATACTAAATATTCGGATTCCAAGCCATTGTGTCGGTCGCTCGTGAGTTAACGACTCACGCGTGAAATTCTTCGGCGTTTGGGGATTCGGGTGTATTTGTGTACGCCCGTATATAAAATTACTATGACTTACGGAATACGATACGAATTGTAAATGTAAAATGCAGTAAATTTGCAACGTAATTTTACTGATCATTACAGATAGCATGTAATTTGTAGAAAAAATAAAATGTATTAACTAATGAAGAGTTGAACTCCGACTTGTCAAGTGGCAGTCCATTGCCTTACCGATTGGGATTAACTACTACTTGAATTTTTAGACTTAAACGATGTATTTAACGACGTGTATTCAATTATTGATAGTTACGGATAAAATAGTAAAAAGGTATATGGCTTGTTCGTAACTATCAGTAATTGATAGTATACAACGTTTAAATCTATAAATTTCAAGATGTAGTTTAGCTTAGTCGATAAGGCAACGGACTGCCACTTGACAAGTCAGGAGTTCAAGTCTCTATTAGTGAACAATTTTTATTTTTTCTATAAGTTACATGCTATTTGTAATGATCAGTAAAATTACGATGCAAATTTACTGACTTTTACGTTTACAATTCATATTGTATTCCGTAAGTCATAGTAATTTTATTCACGGGAGAATAGGCGGAGTGTAAAAGGTATGAATGAGAAAAAAAAATTATAAAAGCAAAAGTCCATTCCTAGATGTAAAAATATGAATAAAATCTGTATATATATATTTATTTTTTTTTATAATGATACAATAATTTAGAAAAATGTTTTATTATTATTATAATTATTATTAATATTTTTATTATTCTATATATTTTATGTTTATAAAATTTTAAAAATACAATAAAAAAACTTGTTTTTGTGATCTTAGATTCAAATCCGTGACATATATATTATGTCAATGATGCAATGATATAAAAAAAACTTACCAATAAACAATCGATACAAAATTTATGCATTTCGGAGCATATTTGTTTGACATATGTAACTTTCATGTATATAAAGTTTATGTATGTATTTTTATAAATTACAAAGATACATAATTTAAATAACAAATGCAAAATAATTGAACGCAGCGCCTCTATAGTCATACCAAAGAACTGCAACTTCGTTACCATTATTTGCTAATAGAGTATACATCCCTAACTGCATTTTTCATCAGTCGTGGTCAGTCGCTGTCAAAGTATCGTGAGTTCGCGAGTGTCGTTGTTCAATTGTTCATGTCTTACTAGTTGACCAGGCGTTGAGACTTAGCCAAGATTGATTTGGAGCCGCATAAAATCACATCTCTTATCCTAGTCGATCATTCTAAAAACAGCGACAGTAACTTTTGTTCATGATCGAACACTGTTCCAAAGATTTCGTATAAACAAGCCGCCGCGAAATTCATGTAATGTCCTTCACGATGATAAATGGTTATGTTTTTTAATAGAGAAAGATTTAACAACAATGGCTGCAATGTCTCCGTCAAAAGTAAGTGTCAAAGGCGTAGCTATTTTACGAAGTTTCAGCGTCGTGACAGGATGCATATTTTATGACGAATTTGTTTATGCGACGAGTAATATAAAAGAAACGTGACATGGAGAATAGTTAAAAAAAAACAGTCGATTTAAAATCTGGTGCGTCTTTTATACAATAGGAAAGGCTTTTGTTTGTAGAACCACTGTTTCAGATAATCGTGTTTTGACTTAACGTGCTCCGATTCGAACCATTATACTTATTTTCAAACTGTTATTCCTAATTGTGTATATAATCAAATTAAGGGCCTGCATTTTCCCACGTTGGAAATAAATACGTTGCTAATGTAATTTTTCCTAGATAATGAAATTAAATATAATAATAATAATGTTTGTGTAAGAGTGCAAACAAGCAATAATGATAGTTTATCAGTGTAGAATTTATATATGCGTTTCCCTTATATCGCAAAGCTCATAAATGAAAAATAATTAAGATTATTATTAATTAAAGATAATTGTATATTTTAATTATTAATTTAATATTAATATTTATTGGTTGCACATGTGTTATGGTGTAGGTATATAAAATTTAATATTTTTATTAATAATTAACAACTCCAGAATTATTTATAAAAGCATTAGTTCGATTAAAACTAATGAAAATACTTTAATTGTAAAACTAATTAATAACAATTAAATTAAAATACTTCTTTAACAATTGATTGTTTTTAATTTTTTATTTCTTTTTTATTGTTTATTTATTTTAATGTATATTATTAATTATAACAATATCATTATAAAACTTGTAATAATTAATTGAAAGTAATTTTATATAAAAATATATTTTATTTTATAATTGATTATAATGATATAAATATAAAAACATTCATAATTTGAGTGTTTAATTAAGTACATCTTTTTATAGCATTTAAAAACAAAGAGCGAAAAAATAATTTGGATTATAAACATATTTTAAAAATTAAAGAATTATACAAATTATTAAGATATACTATATTCGTTCCTGTAATTAGTTTTATAATATTAAAAAAATGAACATTCATTTGATTTAATTATATATCACATTAGTTACGTTGTATTAAAGTTTTATATTCATGCATTTTATATTAAGAAAACATGCATTTAAATTTAATATTGTTTTTGTCTGATTATTACTTATTAATAAAGACACTATACATTTTAATTTCTAGTCAATATTCAAAATATATGGGTTCGTAAAATAATTGAATAGAAATTAGATACATTCTAAAATCAATTAATATAATCTTAAATACTTTATATCATTCTGAGTAATATTAAGTAAAATCATAGTATTTAAATAAAGTTTATCTGTTTAACTAATAATTAATATATTTCGATTCTATTTGCAATAAGTATTTGTATATAATCAAAATTAATGTAAAAATACAAATTATAAACAATTATTCATACTCTGTAGTCAATATTATCTAGTACATAAATAAAATTTTTCAATGCTATAATAGTTCAATTCATTTAAGATAACAAAGTTCTTATTATATATCCAAACTTTTTTATTTCAAATGCTATCGACTTATAATATAAGAACTTATTGCATTTGAAATCGATTAATGATTAGAGATAAAATTTGATAAATTTATTTATAACAAAACTCACATATAATTTGTATATTTATATTTCATTTAACTTGTTTTGTATTGTTTACAGAGACGGCTTCAGAAAGAGTTAATGTCATTGATCAGAGAACCTCCACCAGGAGTCTTTGTGGATGAAGATAGTATTGGTCAAAATTTGACACAATGGATCGTTCATATGGAGGGTGCAAAGGGCACTTTATATGAAAATGAACAATTTCAATTACAGTTTAAATTTAGTTCAAAATATCCCTTTGATTCTCCAGAAGTAACTTTTATTGGAAGTAACATTCCTGTTCATCCTCATATCTACAGCAATGGGCATATTTGTTTATCTATCCTCACTGATGATTGGTCACCAGCTCTTAGTGTGCAAAGTGTGTGTTTAAGCATTGTTTCCATGCTAAGTAGTTGCACTGAGAAGGTAATAATTAATTCATGTTTATAACATATAGATTTCTGTATACTTAATTCAAATAATAACAAATATAATTTGATTTTCATTCTTTATTTATATAAGATTAAAAGTTTTTATTAAAATAATTTTTATCTAATTTAAAAACAAATTTATCAATCTAAGTGTATTATATATTCATGTTTAAAAAATTTTAGAAAAGGCCTCCAGATAATACATTTTATGTTAAATGTTGTAACAAAAATCCAAAGAAAACTAAGTGGTGGTATCATGGTAAATATGTTATAAATATATCTAATGTGAAATGTACCTGATAATAATGACACTTTCAAGGTGACTTTGATCTATTTATTCACTATTTAAAAACTTTAGAAAATGTTACATACTAAATTAAAAATTTATTTATTTAATTCACTTTTCTATTTAAGAAACATATTCTTTATGTATTTATATCCATTTTTTTTCATGTCTATATTATAATTTGTTATGTTTATTATATATAATTATTTGTTTACATTAATACAATTAAAAATAAAAAAATCAGAATGACTAATTTTAGAAAAGGTACATTTCTTTCTTCCTTCTGTTAGTGTAAGAAGTATAATCAAATTTATTCTATTTTCAGATGATAATGTATGAAAGGATGAAAAATTGACTAATCAGTAATTAAGGAGTTAAGAAACTAACCTGAGATTACTTTCGCCAAGAAAAATTTACTAATATATTTCATCAAATTATTGTTCCATTGAAACAAAAAATAATTAAATTTGAAAGTAATTACATTCAAAATTAAATTATAAATGAAATTATCACATTGCTATAAATATACATAGAATATAAGTATTTATATGTATATATATTTATAGCAATATTAAAAATATATAGAATAGGTTATAGGCTAATATAATGGAAAAATTAAGGATTTATATAATTCCTTTTCACACTTTAATAATATTTGTTTCATCCCTTAAATCTTTATTGTATTAATATTATTGGCACGCTAGTAAAATATTCAAAAACTGTATGCAGTACTTTATAAAGTAATCCCTTTTTTTTAGCACAACACTGTATGTTAATATTATTGTGTCATTAATCTATCTATGTTTAAGAATATATTTCTTGATTAAATATATAAATATATAAAATAATTAGCCAATTATTTTATAATTATTATTGTTATTACACAAGATTATGTATGGTCACTTATTAAATGATATTTTAAATCAGCTGTTTATATTCAATTTTTATATCAAACTTAATAAATATATAATTTATGAAAAATATTTTTATGTTAAAAGATACAATATTTTTAATACAATTCCTATCCAATGATCCTTTTGTTAAATTAAATATATGGTATATTTATATTTCAGTAATATATTACTGAAATAAAATATTTATATAAAATTTAGCAGAATAAAATAATCTGTACTGATATTAAGTGTTAATATGATTAATGTAAATGTGTTTTAATTTTTTCAACACTTAACATATATAGTATAGTATTATATAAAATATAAATTGAAATATAAGAATTACTTAAATATTTTTTAGTTCAAAATAACACTTACATATAGTAATAAACAAATACTCTTATTTTTTAAATGAATATAATGTTTAAAAACTAATAGGTGTTATACTTATTCCATAAAAATATGTACATCCTATTGTAATTCAACTTTTGATCCAAATAAGGATTCTTATATGATTGTTATTTTTTTATTTATTATTTTATATTTTATTGTTATTATTATTAACAAATTTTAAATTATAATATCTAATGATGTGCTTATTGAATTGAATCAATAGTTTGTTTAATTGTAATAGAGTAATAAAAAATATCTAAATATATAATAATAACCTCGCTAAAATGTTCTTACATTCTGTTGATAATGTCAAATTATGAATACGTTGCATTAGTCAAAAACGCCATTGCGATTTGTGATCCTTAACGACCTTAACTCGGAAAAGACAATCTCTGAATTTTATTCGTTAAAATAATTTGAATGTACAAAGTACAAGAATCTTTTTACATAAATATACCATGTATTTAGGAACAATTATTCGATTTAGAAAATATTGTTTCTTTGCGGTGATAGCGTTATTTATTCTTTGGTACTTATATTCCATACAAAGATCTGAACATGAAAATAATCAATCTATTTCACTAAAAGATTTGCTCGCTTGTGCGATCAAAGCTTCTGAAATTGGTGGTTTGCAAGTTGCGACTGTTTATGAAAATCAGAATCTCGTAGTAAAAAGTAAAGGTAAAACGAAAGAAGGTAAATATTTGTAATTGTTATTAATATGATTTATAGGTTACGTTTTCAAAATCAGATGATTATACTTTTGTGTTTTTACTTTAATGTGGAAATAACATTTTTCTATGAATAACTTTTATAATTAAAGTAAATTTCATCTTGAAGTAAATATATTCTATTTTATTTATAATATTATTATTCATTAATTGGTTTATTTAGTTCTTAATGTATTTTAATTTCTTAGGTATTAATAATCCAGTAACAGCAGCTGATTACAAATCTCATTGTGCTATGTATAAATCTTTAAAGAACGTATTTCCTTTAGTTACTATTATTTCTGAAGAAAACGTAGACTGTGATGATAAAGATATATATAATATTAAATCTTATGATAGTAATTTTGAGAATTTAGACGATGTTCATGTCAATGCTAATGATATTACTATTTGGATAGATCCATTAGATGCTACTAAAGAATTTACAGGTATATTTTATAAGATAATAAAAAAATAATTTTAATTGCATTTCATCATATATACATATAAAGCAATTTAAAATTATCAATTTTCAGAAAATTTATTGCAATATGTAACAACTATGGTTTGTGTTGCTTATAAGGGTGAACCAATAATTGGTGTCATTCATAAACCATTTAAACCAATATCAACTTACTGGGGTTGGGTTGGACATGCATTTTCAAATAATCTTAATGATAATGTTAAGGTAACATACAATTATCCAGTCATATACATTTTCAATTTCAATTAAATGACTATTTAAGAAAGTTATTATTTTTGTTTCATACTGTATTATTCACTTAAAATATAAATTTATATAAATACAATATTAATAAGTATTTTTAAATATATATTGTTTATATACATATGATTTAAAGAAAAAACAAAAAACAAATTTTATATATCATTTTATAAATTAATCACATAAGGAGAATCTTGATTTTAACATAGAATGTAATTTGTTTCAAGAAAATTGGTGATAAAGTACCAATTTTAATAGTTTCTCGATCCCATGGTGGTACTGTAAAAAATGCTTCTAAATTAGCATTTGGAGATAATTTAAAAGTTGTATCTGCAGCTGGCGCAGGTATTGTTAAATAGACTACTGCATAAATTATTTTTATATCAAAATAATTTGTATTGATTAAAGTGTTTTAAATATACAGGGTACAAAGCATTAGAAGTTGCATTTGGGAATGCAGATGCTTATGTACACATGACAGCTATAAATAAATGGGATATTTGTTCAGGTGCTGCTATTTTAAGGTAATTTTATAAATTATTATTATTATTTAAATTATGAAGTTTAACATTAAAATAAAAATTATTATTATAATGCAGATCTTTAGGTGGAAAAATGACATCCATTTTGGATTCCCAAGAAATTAATTTCAAGGCTGATGATTCAACAGTTTTATCTTCTGGTCTATTAGCAACGATGAAAAATCACGATTGGTATTTAAATAAGTTTTTTAAAACATAAATATATGCATTTTTTAAACTAAATACCTTCAAAAAATTAAATCACTTGTTATAAAATTTGTTGGTAGCAATTAAGTAGGTAATTAATTAATATTTTAAATTAGTATTATTAATTCAATAAAATTATTTATTTCATTAATTTATACTTATACATTATATATATGCAAGATGCATCTTTAAAAGTAGTAAATCTTATAGTTTTTTTCTACATTATAATTTAAATTATAATTAAAAATCTTTATGCTTAAAAAACTACTTTATTAATATGTATGTAAAATTAATGCATTCATATCTGTAATTATAATTTATATTTAGTATATCATGAAGTACTTTAAACAAATTATAAAAAAATTGGATTGTTTTAAAGG